>JAVQJL010093876.1:0-21415 GCA_036024295.1 Nannoperca obscura
GTACATTTAGAATTTTTTAATATTGATGATGGTTTGGGGAAGCTTCGTGGGGACGTCCGCCGTGGCACTCGGGTACGACGAACCCCCTTTAGGACCCTACCGAGAGAAAAAAGAAAAAAGGGGAGAAAGAACAAGAAAAACGAGCGAAAAAAGGGACGGGCGGGTGGGGCGCAGTGATCGAGAGCGGCGGTAGTCGAGAGCAGACGAGGGATGATTACGTAGGGTATTTATGCGTAAATGGCGTAGTGACGTGGATGACGTAACGGGGGTGTGTTCCTGCTCCCGAAATCCGCTAAATAGCAACAATCAACACAGCATATATTTCCTACAAAGTATTTAATATTATTACTTTAAAGTCTTCTATTTTGTTGTAAAATAATTCAGTACACATAGTGGTAATTGAGACAGCACCCCCCGGGCCATTATGTACTGCTGTCTTAGTCACCCCTTTACATAAAGGCGCTTATTTTAACTGATCTGCTTTACAAATTTTCCTGCTGATTGGATCATAGCTTTAAAAGAATGCGTGTCTGTTTGTTATGTGTTACATCTATACAAAGAATTTGGAGTGGATATGGTGGCATAGTGGGAGGATTGGTTTGGGTTTTTCCAGCAACAACCCTGAAATATAACATAACCTTTTCACTATTTGTAGCAACAGATGACTGACTGTATTAAAACTGCATAAATGTAAAACTCTCACCCTCATGTCTTAAAGTTAATGCAGCTTCTGTGTATTTGATTTAACACACAATCAGTTGCAAAACTGTGCTCAACAGATTTGTACTGTAATGCTATGCGGTACAGTATCCTACTATAGCATACTACTGTTTAGTTGTACAACTTACTGTATTGCCAACATACCATTATAGCAACTACATTTTTAAGAGCAACAACATAGTAAACTCACTTTGTGTGTCCGTGTTGCTTTCACAGCAGTATGTTCCAGCTGCCATTCATTCTTACATTACTGCCTCAACTAATTATCCATATTTCCTCCTACAGTATAAGTTATCTGCAATCTGCCTCCTGCTTCATTCTGAGCCAGCTACTCTTAGTGTGACAACTAAAGATGTGTTAATGTGCTGCAAATGAAAAAAACAATTAGTCAAACTGTGACTCTGAATCTTCAGAATGTTAATTAACTCTTGCTGACAACTAAACTTTGTTGTGTCCAGCCTTAATTTCTATCAGGATATTACTAATTAAAAGAAAAAGAAAAAATGCTTATTGCTTGGTGATTGTTCGCAGGTGAGAATAGGTTTAGGGGTGGTAGTCAGTTAAACTTGCAGTACAACTTGTCCTGTCATGCCTTCAGGACCTGTGAATTAAATAAATAATTGAATTGACTTCTGTGTTAATGGGGGGTTAGTGTGGTCATAAAGTAACAAGGATAACACATACTCCATTTATTTGTCCTATTATGGTGGATTTTCTTGAAAGATTTTCTTTCTTCAAATTATGAGCCATTGTTTGCTGTAGTGTAGTCCAAAAATCTGTACACTTGTTATCTGATTTCAAAAAGTGATATGGGTTATTGACACACACTTTGTTGGCACATTTGTATTTAGTAGGCAAGGACGCCCGAGTGCCATGTTTCATCTATCGATCATCACAGGTTGACAATGCACTTTCAGAACAAAGATTTACATATTGCCCATTAAAACAATGCAATAATAGAATTAAACCATAGATGAAATGCATGATGAATATGGGACCCATCATGCCATCTGAGACAAATGATGCATGTTTTGACCAATTGAGGGACATTAGCAGTCTAAGCAATGCCTAACACAATAAGAATCTGAAGGTCTCCACAAAGTAGCTGATTGCATTATGGGCTGGCTATGCAGCTGGCAGCTGCTTCCTGACAATATGATGATGGAAAACTCTCGTTGCTCCACTTCAAAATAGTCAATTAACGGAAATGAAATTCTGTGATGTCTGTTGCGGCACAGATGCTGAAGGCGAAGATGACAAACTGGGACTGCAGCAGAAATTCTCTTGCTGGTTAAAATTAGCCAACTTTTTCCAATTAGGTGTTTATTAACCCTTGTTAAAACTCAACCTGTGTATTAAGATGTTGATATGCATGTAATGCATGATTATACTTTGGAAGTGTATGTGGTTAAAAACACTAATGATAATAACATTTGCATATTTAGAGCATTTTTATGCAATTATATTACAGCAATCCGGTTAATAAACTGAAAATAATCCTATTCAGAGATACATGAGAATGTTAAACGAACCATTTTCATCACTTTTAAAGTTGTGAGGTTTTAAATGATAAGAGGGTGCACGCGTGCAGTTCTTTTGGCAATGCACCATTTGACAGTCAGAGCTACACACATTGTAACATGGGAGCTGCCTGCTACCTCTACCACTATCTATTTTTGTCAGACATGTATGTATTTGAATGCATCTCTGTTCGTGTATTCATGTATGTACCGACAAAGCCAGAATAAAGTGACAAAACTACCTGTATATTTATCTGACTTGGCTCAGGGCTGGTTCTCAGACATCAGTGCACATTCACAGTTTACAGAGACCATTATCCATTACATAAATAATGGACAATAATAGAACAAAGGAAATACATATATCTACCAGCACACACACTTGCACACAAACATATTAGCCACCATAAATTATGTATAATGTTTGACTTGATTCCCATTCTGTGTAACGTGTAACATAGTGTATGTACCACAATCTCTTGTGTGCACTTGCAGGCACATTCGCTCTCACACACAGACACACCCTCTTGGCCCTTGTCTGCAGCCTTCCTCTATAGAAGGAAGTGAAAGAAGTCTAATTGGCTGCATGGCTCGCTCCCACATTTTCATGGTCATTCAAGCGATCATGTTCCATGAAGGATAAGGAGTATAGAGCTGCACTAGATGTAGAGAGACAGATAGATAGACAAGTAGAGAGACAAAGAGACAAAAAGTCCTATCAAGAAAAGTGAGGTATAAGTCACTAGAATGGGAATCTGTTTGGCATGACTGAATTGGCACAGTAGGAAGCTGCAGAATACTGCAAAGGAATCTTTCCCCATTCAAAATAATATAATTATATATATAATTATATAGTCTCTTACAAAATTGCTGGTAGCACAAAATCCAAACAAGCAAACCATCTTGTGGACAAATTATGACCCAGACTCAAAAAAACTCTACTTGTCTCAAAAATCTCAACAGAGACCCCTTAAAGATCCAAAAAAGCCAATCTGTCTAACTGTCCATGTAAACGCTTAACCTGAATCAGACTAAGGCCTGAGTAATGACTAAAAGCTGTTCCCCCTGTCATTTCTTTTCATAACTGTGTTGGTCTGAAGTGATTTTAGATTTTGCTCCATTAAACTAATTGCTGACTAAAACTGAGAGCACTCATGTCTGCCAAAGGCCCTGTGGATCCCAGGGGCTCTCTTGAGCGGTGCAGCTGACATCGAGTGCTGCTCAGTGGGTCTGGGGCTCCATCTGTGCCAGCTTCTCCCACTGGGTACCTTGTACCCTGCCGACCCTCCCCCCAACCCAAATACTGGAGTCCTATACGTCTTTGTCCCCCTTGACAGCCTGTTGGAAACACATGATGGTGGTCTTAGGAAGATTAACACAGATGCTCATGTATACATACACATGCATTCTATGGACTAATGTGCCAGATGATTTATGTGATGCACTCTGTGGCTGCACAATTAAAGTTCACACAGCTTCACGCACTGTGGAAACGTGAATGTTTAGGCTTTAGGAGAAAAATACTATGTTTGTTTTACCTCCACAGGAGTCTTAGCTGGCATTGTTTGCTTGCCTTTAACCACAAATGAACAAATTTGCATTGAATGCCATAATTTCTTGCATTGTAACCAAATGAAATAACTAATCTAATAAAGAACTGGAAGTGGAATTCACATCATGTAGAGTATGATTTTCATAGATAGCATGAGGATTTCATGGATTAACTAAAAATGAAAAGGACTTAATGGAGCAGAGACTTGTGGACCAGGCATCTATTAAAACAGAGTTCAATTTTATTACAAAGTAAGTTTATACAAACTTTCAAACCCTTGGTCATTTAACATGATGAATACTATAATTAAGATATAAAGACATGGAAAGTATGCACATGCACTCAACAACTGAATTCATTGACTCATTTCAAACAAATCCTCGGACTCACTTGGATATTCAATTACATACCTACTTTGTATGTGCACGTGCATGTCTGCAATATATAAGCACACACACACACTGCACAACTTACACAAGTGCAGATACACACATGCAGCCGGCAAGAATTGCCAACTGATTCCCTAGAGTTTCTGATTAAATTTGGCGTAAATGTGCTGACTCCTTGGGAGCTAATTGGTATTTACCAATCTAATTATGCCTCCAATATGTTTCTCATGCAGGTACTTTAAAACCAAAACCTGCGTAGAGTTAGTAAAGACACATTGTTATATTTGCACCCTGGTGACAACTCAAGACAGTTTCTTTTTTAATATAAGTGAGTAATCTTCAACAGAGATGAAACAATGGTGTTTGCCAATTGAGCCAGATGTTCATGTTTAAACAAGGACTTACATAAGAGGCACCCCTCAATGGCAGCCGTAGGAGAGAGAGGGGGGAAGAGAAAAAGACACAACATACTGTGTAACAGAGATGGGGTTCTTGTTCAAATGGTGTGAGTAATTTTTTTTTAATTTAGAAAGTCAGTAGAAAATCAAAATTACACTTACTGCATATTGTTCCAGTCATATTCCATATTCCAGGCATTTCTTATATTTAACCTGATTTGACTTTTAGATGATTGAATGAGGTGGGGGGGGGGTTGATGTCCAATAATTTGCCATGATTGATCAGGGTCATCATTTGCCTGCCCTGTTAACCTCACTCTATAACCTTGTTGAGTCAAAACCTGGATGAGAAGTCTCACTCTAGTCAGTTTTGAGAGTTAATACATAGTTCAGTTGTCTACCATCGTTGCCTAGTTCAGTTAGGTTATCTTGTTTTGTGTTGACCTTAGTAGTGGTTAGTTAGTGGGATGCCTGTCAATAGTGTCTCACGCTGCATTTAAGTGCTAACAAGATAACATAAAGAGGCTTCTAGCTTCATCCTGCTGATCTACACTGTTGTGCTGAGTGTGGTGTTCCTAATGTGGTATAATGGTATAAATACACAACTGATGACAGAGAAATATTGTAAGTTAATATATATCACATATTAGGGCAATATAATGCAAAACAGTCATCATAGGGCATGGAGACCCAGGTCCAGACCTGGGGAGCAGCAAAGTCATTCCCATGGTTCTCTCTATGGCACGTTGAAGGTCGGCAGAGCAGCTGGGAAACTCTGACAGCTGGGAACCTCCTAAGTCTCCGACAGACCCCAGATGTTCCTATCTCCTCCTTTCTCTCCAGCTCTTTTCCTTGTCTCTGTCTCTCTCCCCAGTGTGGAAAAAAACCGGCAAAGCTGCGTTCCAGTTGTGAAATGGTTGTTTTCGCCAATTACTTCTCTCCCCTTTGCCCCTTTATCCCAGATGTAGCCAATCTTGTGTGAAGATGTCAGAATTATGCAAATTACATCAGCAAGTCTGGAGTGCCGTATAGTGGGGATCCGTCATTTTAATTTGTAATTATTTAGAAATGTTTTGACTTCTTAATTTTGGATGCACAATAACGCAGTTTTAAAAATAATACAATGGTATTCTTTTTTTATGACACCAAAGGAAGACAAACAAATCAATGATGTCTCTTTAAATGAACCTGTAGTGAGAACACTGGTTGCATTTGGATGTGGAAATGGAACCAGAAGTGATAAACATTAACATTGTTGGTTAATGCTAACAAGTTAAATTCAATTCAATTCAATTTATTGATATATTATTATATAAGTGCTTTGCATCCATTGTGTTTTGGAGTTGATTACTCCTGAAACATTTCGGGAGATATTTTTGCTTTAATTCAGCTTTGGGAGTCCCCCCAGGAATCATGCCTAATCAAGTGACATGTAAATATAGGATTTTTATTGATCTGACCTTGATGTTCTGACAAAAACTACCTCCATGGGACTCACAATAAAGAAGATTGATCACACAACCCATGACTCTGGCAGATTGGTGAGCAACAGGTAGGGTTCTTATTCTAGCTTTAGAAGGTCATGAAAGTTAATTCTACATCCCAAGCAACCACGTTACTGTGCAATTGACAATATCGCCAGTATATCCCCACTATACACGGGTAGCTTAAAATGATTGATTTATCTGCAAATATAGGTTCCCAGATATGAAATCCAGAAATACAAATAATCACCAATATTCAATCACATTCAGGCATTTTGATTTAAATAAAAACAAAGCTAGACCCATATTAGGAATCGGAAAAGCTTTGCTTTGCTGAATGGCAGTTGGATTGCTGTTTACTTTTAGATTTCAGTCACCCCAGGTAGGTACTGTAAACAGCTCTTCAACATGAGTGATGAGTGCTTTCACCAACTGTCTTAAGGTGAAAACACCACTGCATTGAAAAAATAGACTACAGTCAGTCTAGAATACTAACCTAACAACTAGACAAAGAACAAGCTTTTTTACATTATTTAGTTTCCATTAAGAAAATGGAAAGTAAAGTCATAAGGAGTTAGCATTTTGATTGTAGTTGTTTAGATGTTATCAAAGCAGTGTTTAATTTTTACCACACTGAAGCAGGATGTTTACTTGCTGTCAAAACATCAAATAATACTTGGATTTACTACATATTAATATGTTTATTTATTTGTTTATTTATATTTGACTCATATTATGACTTTATATATGTCATTCACCCATGCTTGTTACAAGCTTTGTGCTTGTAACGAGATGATACATTATCAGTTGCTGAGGGGATCAGTCAGGTGTGATGTGATTGTATTTGAAAGGTAATCTATGAAAAGGACTGGTGTGAGACAGGCCAAGGTGGGGTGCCGTCTGGCAATGTACGCAGCGGAGCAAACTAAAGCAGGGAAAATTACATCATTTCATCAAACACATTTCTAGTATCTTCTTAGCTCTTATTGCCAACTGTATGTGCATAATCAATTTAGATGCATGAAGAGTATTATGTTTTAATTATTGTAAAGATGCTACAATTCGGAGGTTTCGCTTTATCGTACCAAGCGTGTAATTTATTCATGTTCTAACAGGGAAGGGGTGGTCTAATGGGAGCACCCCTCTGCCCTTACACCACTAACCAAAATACACTTGTACACCTCCTAAAGGAAATTCTTGCAGGACGCCTTAACCATAGTCATGTCCACCGTAAAATATTTTGTTAGAGTTGGATTGGTCTGGGGTGTATTCTTAACAGCACAAATGCTGTGATTGATCACAGAAATAGTATAGGAATATTATAGAAATAGTACAGGCAGCAGTCTGTTTCTATGATCCTCTCACTCTTCTGTGACTACGCATTGTTACTTGTCACTTTGCTCACAATTATGAAGGTGACTACTCTATAGAGTATATATGCTACAATATTGTATAGAACTGAGTGTTTATAGTATATAGTTGAGAAAATATTGTAGATCCAAGATGAAACTGACAGAAGGGCGGAATTGAGAGAAAAAGGAGCAATTACAAATCCGTCTGCTGCTTCAGCACCATGGGCAGCGCCGTGGATTTATCAATACACAGCACGGTTAGGCTACTGATATTTCAGAGCAATGGTTTGAGGCCATAGATTTTCACTTGCACAAACCTCAGTCAGATATAGGATCAATGAATCAGGCAGACCCGACTAACAACAACAGCTCTGCCCCTGCACTCTCTCTGCTATTATAGGGGATGGAGATTGCATAGGTAACAGTAGTTTGCTATACAATGAGAAAATAAATAATTATTAGCACTTCAATTTCTGCCCTAGCTGGTCCATGTTGGAATGAATGGACAATGCAACTGCAACTGCAAATGCAACCTACCAGATCAGAATTTCTGAGTGGATTTCAACCTAAGTTCTTGTTCAGTGACCAGGCCAGTTGTGCGACCTTCCCCAGAGAAATGGATCTATAAGGAGAACGAGTGGGGCAGGAATACAGAAGAAGAAAGAGAGAGAGAAAGAGAGAGAGAGCTGTGAGTGTGGCATGGCAGTTAATCATGCTAAAGCTATACACTCCCTCAATCTGTCCATCCATCTGCCTCCCTCGCCCGCCTCATCCCTCTCTCTGTCTGTCTCTCTCTTACTCTTCATTTCTCTCCTCTGAGCCCATCTTTCATTTTCACCCACTAGTGTCCCTCTTTCTCACCCTTTGTTGATCTCCCACCTCTAACCTGCTGTGGAAAGGTGTGTTATTTGTCACACAGAGACATCAACCCAATCCTCTTTCTGTTTGCAGTGCCATTCCCATTCCCCAACATAGCTCACCCATCATGTCCTTCCAGCATATGCCCACTTTCCACCTTTTCTACCATGTAACTTTTCATATTTATGGAAAAGAATTAATTTTATATTTCCAGTGTCTTCTCTATCTCAAAAACTCCCCTACCCTCACCTGTCCTGACCTCACCTCTCATCTGTATCTGTCCTATGTCCATTGCCCCACCAATAACTATCCTGAACACCCAGTGAAAATGTTTTCATCTGTCTCTTCTTCCCAGCTCTACCCATCCAGTGATTGCTGGATGTCCACAGTGGGAGGTTGTCAGGACCAATCAGCTCCTGGTGTGTGTTGATGATGGGATAGGTAGACTAAACAGCCCTGCAGGACCAGGTGAGCCTTGCCTTGCTAAAAAACAGAAACAGAGATATTGTGCAGATGGATAACTCAGTACGACTGCTGCCAATGACGCACCTATCGATCAGCAAAAGGTGTGGGGGAGATTAAGACCTTGGTTACAAGCTTGAAGATGGCACATGTTGCTACACGCACCACCAGTTATCTGCTAGATAGTTAAAGGGAAAATTCACCACCTGTCATGTGGCTGTCCACTCAGTGTTGATGATATATTGAGTCACTTGAAGAAATACGTCCCTCAGTGCAGGCTATGTTGGCCGAGAAAGATGTTTTCTCTTGCTGCAAAAGTGGTGGCACCACTGCCATCATAGTTATGTAGATGGAGGCATGGAAGAACTAATTTCAGCTTGGATTTCTAGTCCCAGCCTGTGGGGAGCCAGGAAACCAGTTAGCCAGCTAACTTGCTCAGAGGGGTTAGAAGCTTGCTCGCAATGCATCCTGGTACAGCGAGCAACATAGCTTCTCACTGAGGAATGCATTGCTTTAATTAACACCATTTACCATCAAAACTGAGTGGACAGCCACATGACAGATGATGAATTTTCACTTCAAGTTTAAAGTTGAAGTATGGTCAATTGGTTTACCAGGGCCAGAAGAAATTATGCTTGTGTTTATTTAGGAATGCAATGTAACTTTGGAAACATTTTGGTCAGAAAATAAATAATTGTTGAATTTAGATATTGAGGACTAGACAGATCCAGTTAGTGGTTTAGCTTGAAGAGAGTGCAGAATTTAATAGAGATGAGGAAGATATTTGAAAAGGAATCATAACATAATCATTTTGGTGGGTTGTTAGGGTGGATTCAATTTGGTTTTAAGTTGTGTTACATCTTCTTTGTGAGTATTGAGGAGAATATGGTGTTTGGATTTGTGAGTAGGGGGGTTATGATGGTATTTTTGTTTGTGTCTCTCTATGTGTGTGCATATAGATATAGAATGTATTCAGCCTATTTACACCAGCATTCAGAGGTGTTAGGAACAATACCAGCCACTCCCTTGCAAAGCAGTTTCCAATAGCAACGAAACCTTCATGCATCTTCCTCTTAGATGGTTTCATATTTGGTATTATTTATATCACTGTACTTTTATTGGACCCACATGGGCATTTGCAGTGTATCATTATTTGTTTAATCTCTTTCTTATATTTCAAGTGAATATGTTCCACTGTAATAATGAAAGCAGTAAACTCAGACGCTCATATTCAGTGACTTACACTAAGTGAGCAGTAAGGGCTTCTGACTAACTGACTTACTACAATGGGGATCAAAACTGTGATTTTTCAGATCCTCTTCAAATTATGTTTACATGCATATAAAATTGTGATTGAGATTTTGATGCAACCAATATAAATATCACAAAGCAGGATCCATGCAGGCATCATTATGCAGCAATGTTCTGGGCTTATTTGCAGTATGTGTTTTTTCTGCTATCAATATAGTCCTATTATATATATATCCTATATATCTTTAGGTAGGCTGTGTTCACCACATGTTCACCACGTGTCACTTTTAAACATTTAGGAATCACATTGTTGTCATATTGCATTATTGTGTGCATATAAGCATAGCCATTGACACATGGTGATGGTTTTAGCTGAACAAATAAACTAACTTCAAGTTGCAGCTTAATACAAGAACTCTGTCATTTAATGGCTCATAATATTAAAGTTTTTAGTTTGACTGTGTGACCTTTTAGTTACTGTGACTTTGTTTGTCTTTATAATTAATTTTGGACAGATGCTATTTGCAGGTAGGAGGACAATAGAACAGTAAAACACTCAAATCCACATTTTGTATTCTGCAGCAATCGCATATGTGATCCATCTCTTCTATCTAGCACTTTGGTGGAGGAAGAAAAATCCTGAAAGAAAGAGATTGGAGATTTTTTCTCCTCCTTCTCTGAAGTCGCTACAATGGCCCCCCCTGCCTTGTTCTATCCCGAGAGTGTCTTGAAACCCAATGAATAACACCCAGATATTTTCAGTCCAACACACCCAAGTCATACTGAGTACAAAAAAGGGGAAAAAAATAAACCTTCCATTTTTCATCTCGCCAGAAAAATAACATTCTTGGGCCTCCATTTTACTCCCAATTTCCTCATATTTTTCATTTCAGGTAGAACAGGCTTTTGTGAGGTCTATCAAGTTTCTAGTCTGAAGCCATGGGGCGTCTGTGGTGCATACATGCCTTCTCCACATAACATCCAGGACATGATGCACTAAAATGAAGACACATTAAATGCATCTGCTGGGTGGAATTTGAACTATTTTGATTACTGTTTTGTAATACAGGACCACTCTGGCTACAGTAGGCGCCTGTGGTGTTCTTCATGTTAAATATATTTTTGAGTGTGAGGGCAACTTTGACTGAGTCACGTACTGATGCATCAGTATGTTGGTCAAGTATTCAAATGTTCAGATATGATTTGCTCTTAGCTTATATTGTGCTGTTTTTTTTTTCTTCTCAGGTCTAATGTTACTGTGATAATATAATTTCCCTTAACAATAAATAAAATCTCTTTCTATGTATCTGTATTCCTCTCTTGTCAGTGTGCGGGTGGATGTGTATCTTACCGGGCCAAGAAGAGAAAATAAATATAAAATATATGTGTAATTAGCCTTTCATAGAAAATACAAAATCAGTCTGATGGTTTAGAAAAAAGTCCTCTATACAGGTTCGACAATTATTTCATTAATTAAGTGTTTTGTGATAATTGCGCATTATAATTTTTAACTTGGCAGGCTGTATCAAGTGACACCTAGCTCCTTAGTTAGAGAGAGAGTAAATAAAGCAATCAAGATAGCACAGCAAGGAACTTTATAGCCCAAAGCAATAAACCATTGCTGGCAGAGATATGGATACAATGCAAGCAATGATAAATGTGTGGCTCTAAAATGAACAGTAGATTATCATACTACTTAAAAAATGCATATAGTTCTACATAAATAAAAACACTTTTAAAGGGTTTGTGTAGACTACATAAAGTTGATTAAAAAAAGTAAATCTAAAGTAAATTCAAAAGTGACACAAGAGAGAAAATGCAACAAAATGAAATATGCTCCCACTTACACGATTAAAGCTGCTTCCCTGGTTAGCTGGCACATCATAAGATTAATGCATGTTGTGTGACTCTCTTACTACAATTTTCATGGGAATCCCACAAAGTCCATCCCATGAAATATCTGTATTTTAAACCCCACTTGGTAGTTTTACACATTGGCAACCTTGAATTGGATCAAGAGGTAATGGTTGGGATATTATGGACAGCAGACAAATAAAAAAGAATCCCACCTTCACTCTGAAAAGGAGTTCTGCCTGTTCATGTGAAAACATTGGAGGTTGGGTTGGTTTTAGCTGTTGACGGGAAAATTAAGACATTATGCATTCATAGCTTTAACACAAACATTTGATACCACCCACAGTGTGGGAAGACAAAATAAGTGCTGTGCAGAACGACAGTGGAGAGGTGTCAGGGAAGAGGCTGGAGAGTGTGAGTGTGTAGGATGAACAGACACTAACAGGTAGACATACAAAATGAGCGAGTGGTGGTGTGTGTCTGAGTTGTGAGAGAGAGCAACAAATGGACAAACTTGAAGTGTGTGAAGGAGGTGTAGGTTGTCACAGATGGATGACTAAGAGGAAGGAACAGAAAAAGGTGGTGGATGGAAGGCGGGTGAGAAGTGGAATGTAAGAGCAGGCATGAATGGATGGCTGAATAGAGGAAGGGAAAAAGACAGATGTCCAGTTGGCTAAGAAACAGACTTTTTAAAGGATGGGGAGGTGATTTCATTACAGGAGCTAACTGCAAATATGCAGAGATCAAAACCAATTTAAAGAAGTGTGTCTCAATGTGACCAAATTAAGCCCAAAACATTGTTAAACCATTAGCTGTCTTGCAGCTGCACTAATCAAGATTTTATGTGAAAATGCTTCAGCAGCATAAGTCACAAAGTGAGGCAGAAGCACACAAGGAAACCCATTAAATCCACTAAATGACACCCCATTGATTAGCCCAGTCTGTATCAAGTGCATTTCAGGTGTTTGTTGTCTACACTCCTTTGCTGACAAGAAGTGAAACATGGTGGATAAGCTAACCAATTCAGCTAAGGTAGCTAAGGTAGCTATATGAAAGTCAACATAGCTTTTGCCAACAGTATGAGGGGGAAATAAAAGTTATTCAAAATCTGACATGAGACCAGCCTCTTTAAGGGAGAGTACTGTAACTTGTGCTCGGAAAGACGGCACCTTCTCTATTTTAAACAGTCTTTAAATGCACAAATACCCCTATAAATATTCCTGAAATGCGCATGTCAACATATCAATCATTACAAACTGCATTGTTCACTTCTAGTCAATTATGGTCTGCTCCAACCTGCATGACTGGATCAAATTTGACAGCTGGGAATTGGTGTGACATTTACAATTGGGCTGTCTGCTACAACCATGAAAATAAAGAGAACATTTTACATTAAAATCCAGTGGCTATCACTGGATTTTAATGTAAAACTAACTGCGTGTAGTTCTTGCTGTCTATTTCACTCTCTCTCCTGTCACGATAGAGTTTGAGTGAACAAGGTGTTCCACTCGCGCTATCTTGATGAAAACCGACATAGACGGAAAAGAGCAGCTTGGATTTTTTTTTATTATTCAGTGTCTTATCCAATCTAACTTTCTTTTCCTCCAACCCTGCCATCATTCCCACTCACACATTAGACATCCAAAAAGTGGATCAGTCCGTCTATCGTTCAGTATACCGGCATTAAGAGAGCCCATCACAATCAAAATGTGTCTACCAGCAACAGAACATACACATAATGAAGACATTTCCAGCTGTTTGGATGACCTTGAGGATTTTTTGTCAGTTCCTTCCAAAATGCACTGTTCCAAAAACAACACATATCTGTGTGAGTGTTTCTGATTTGCCAACTCTATGGTTAAGTTACGGCTTAATTTAGTCAATTAAAACTGCTTAGCTAAGGAAAGTTCATGGTTTACCTTCATGGTTCCAAGAAACAATCTGGACTGCTGGTGGAAGACAGGCTACAAAACATAGTCACGATGTAGACATTTTGTACCCCCAAAGATTTCCCCCCACACCCTCCCTGTAGACTTTTTACAGCAACTGTTTTGGCAAAAGAGTATTGAAAAACATGTTTGCCACACAGTAATACATCATTTACATGGAAACACATTTGTAATACACTATAAGTAAGTCTAAAGTTACGCATTCACATTTTCGGCCTCTACATGAACAGGAAACTATTTAAAGGTGCTTCCACATACTGGCGTTTTCAAACTAACAACAATCCAATTATGTTTAATGTTTTGTGATAAATGAAACATGCACACGTATCCTCCAATCCTGCAATAAAGTAGTTCAGTATTTCATTTCACTTGATCTATCCAAAGTACAGCTCAACAGGCAGGTAAGACATTGTTATATTTATAGATTTGAATGCCATCCCCACACAACATTCAGAATGCCAATCGTTTTAAGTTCTCAGGTTCTCAGTTTTGAAGTTTTTAACTTAAAAAGGAAATGGAAGGAATTTCCTCTCCTCATTTGGGGACTCCTGTTAACATTAATGTAGGTAATCAGTCTGATGACCCGAAAAATCAGCTACTCCACTGGACATATCCTTGACTGTTAGCTCACACCATGATATAAATTAATACTGGCAAAGATGATACAGGGACAAGAGTACATTGCATTCATGCTGTAGAGTTTGTTATCTTACACAGGTTAAAATAAATGTGTAAACATGGACTTCTCCTCTGTTCTTGCATTTTGTCTGAATATTACATTATGTCAAATACAGATACACAGGCACCGTGGCTTAAGGAAAGTCCTAACTGACTATTTACAGTCCCAAGGAAGTGAGGAGCTTTTCAGCGGGCGCCTTGTCTACTGTGATATCTGTCAACATGCTGAAGGGCCGCTATAAGGCGTCCTTTGGGATCCCTCAAGTGGAGATTGCCAAATTCTCCCTGTCAGGCTAGTATAAATATTTCCTTTGTGTTTATTGTGTATTATGCAGGGCCTGTAACATGTGTTGGGCTGTGTTTTTTGCTGGTTTTTGTTCTGCTGTGTCTGGTTAAAGTGATGCTGTGTAGTTACTCCACCTGTCGGGTCTGGTTGTGCTCCACTGACAAGATGAAAAGCTGGTTTGCATGTAGCCCAGTTTCTCCTTGTTATCTTTCTTTATACAGGAGGCTGTCAGGTCTCCCTGCAAAATAGATTTAGTTAGTTTTGTGTTTACTAGCTCATACGCACAGGTTATAGAGGAATACACAAGCCCTTTCTTTTCTCTAAATTGTTAAAATATTCCATCCCATCCTCCGAACAGCACTTATTTTATCATTCTTATCTTGAGTGCTAAAGTAGAAGTTTAATGAGGGCTATCAAAAAAACCTTGGCAATACTGCGTTCTCGCTTTCTACAATATCTGTGCATGGTATCTCAATAATAAAATCAGCTTTGTGTATTTACTTTTGGAATAAAGTGTAAGTTGCTGAATTATTTTGAATCATATACAGTGCAATCTAAATTACTGCAGCTGTGTTTCCTGATGTGTTCTGTTTTCAGTGTGTTTCAATTTAATTTAGTATTGAGGTGATGAAATATGAAACTGGGATCTAATTTAATCTAAATAATTCTAATATAATCATATAAAATATCGTGGTCACGTGGTTTTTGTCATACTATTATTTATTCTGCAGTTTATAACTTTGTCACAGCTAAAACAATTGGTTGTCCGAGGTTAGGGGTACATTAGTTAGTCAAGCTGTTGTTTGGGATATTCATGCCTTATAATGTCATAATTTGTTCCGACTATCCACAGCACCATGCAGGCCAGGCACTGATAGGATGACCTGCGTGAGTAAACAAACATGCTTGGCTGCACAGAGTGTTGGGATGCCTGTCTCAGGGTCTGAGTACACATGATATGACCTGGCATTCGGACCTTGCCAGTGCCCCTTGGCCTGGCTACCTGCTGTGCCCTCTAAGCCACCTCTTGCTTCGAACAAGATAGATTGGGAAAGGCAATCACCATAGTGGCATCATTTGGCTGTCAGCCACATTGACAGACAGGCTGTCAGCTGAGCCAGCAGACTTGACGTCAGGAGGCGCCATGCATTACAGCATTACCTCATCATGTAACAGTACCTGCAGACCACGAGCAAGCTGGAAAGAAAAAGTCTTCTAAGCTTATTTGTCTTATATTTTTATTTATTTTCTGACCAGTTAGTCCATTCACTTACGGAGAGATTTCATGTCTCAGATCAAAGCTACTTGGCATTTACGGCCACCGGGGCAAATGTGTTGTGCTGTGTTTTATGCTTTACAAAGGTCATGTAAAATACTCTGATTGCTCTCAATTGTTTGCCTTTAGTTTCTCTGGCTTTTTGTGGCTAGAGTCATGGGCACGCTGCATGTCTATATATGCATTTCTATATTCACACATATGTGGGGACTGCACAAATAACAGTAAGAAATATGATAACAGTGGTCTCACTGATTTAGATTCCCTGAATTTGCCGTTTTACATGAAAAGTTTTGTATTTTTGAAGAGGAGTTACAAAAAGCTACAGGTGCATTCAATTCCAAGGCTGTGTTGAGAAATTGGAAGTTGAATGAGCCATTGATTCTCCAAAAATCTCAAGTACAGCAGACACAGAGGGAGCATGCAGCAAAGATGTTCAGGGAGCTGCACTTAATTACCTAAAATAAATCTATTAATATAAAATAAATAACTAAACACTGATTCTTAGAAACAAAAAGGGCAATAACAGTAAATAATGCATGCAATATCTAGACCATTTTATAACACCATACACAGGGAGAGAGGGAGCTGTGTTTGTGTGCTAATTCATTTCCTTTTTTACTTCACTAGTAGAATGTACCTGTCACAAAATAATGCATGATTGTATCATTAGCTTAGTAAATCACGTGATAATTTGCAGGTTGGGAGCACAAATTGAATGAATTACAAGCCAGCCCTGCTCTTACAGGTATGTTAAATTTGGCACCTTGAGATTTCACAGATATAAGAAGAAAGTAAAAGGAAGAAAAATATTTCTACAACAACTATTTTTGCTAGCCAAATAATAGGTTATATGAGCAAGCATCAGTGCAGTGTGATGCATTCCTATCATATCTAGCCATGTGATTATCAGTCTATTTGCATTGCGTATATGTCCGGTAAATATGTATTATTAAACCTCTCATGACTTAAAGAAAACTCCAAATAGTTCAGATGATCTGGGATACCTATTTTCTGAGACAATGTTTTCAGATTTGTGAACTATAAATATTGTATATAGCTTGTAAGCATACTGTACTGTATATTTTATACTGGAAGGAGTAGGGCTGATTTGTTCTTGCTTTTATACACATTTTATCCAGTTTCGTAGGTAGGTTTTGTTGATTTTATTGTTGTTCATGGTAGGCTAGTTCACAGTGAAACTCTCCTGATTCAACAACAATATTCTAATGTGGCAAGTCCTCATTTGCGTTGGCTGGTAAAGGGAAAACCTACTCTTTTGCGCCTCTGTGCACAGACCACCTATTAAAGTAATGCATTTGACGCAGGTGTTAAATTCTAAATGGTGAAAAAATCTATTTTCATTGAGTCATAATCAAGGATTTTACAAAGTGTACTTTGGCACATTCCTTTTGCATGTCTTACCATGAGATATTTGGTTCCCCAAATAGTCTTTTCCAAGCTGGATGTGCAGTAGTTATCATAGGTGGCAATGCACATTTTCAGAGCATTTACACTCACATTATGAATGCTATGGCAACAGTGACAGTATAGTCCTTAGTAGGTCCAGAACTAAGTCATTGTGTAAACACATGTGCTCCAGTTTTTGGTTCTATGCCGTATCACCATTCTTGACCACCAACCTCCTGTATAACAAAAACGAGTCTTGTATCTTGGGTATTTCTACACCCCTCCTGACATCACTGTAATAGCAATAAAAATGCTGAGCCATATCACCATAGGATGACTGTGATGCCCTTTTCTGATGGAGTCACATCCACCCAACAAAAGTACTGGCACAGGTGCTACCACTAACAGGAAGTCTGTTTTTAGCAGCAAGTGGACACTTTCTGATATTGATGAAGGAGGTATGTCCCAGGTGAGCTGTGTGGAATTGGTAGATTTAGCTGACATTACAGTCGTTCTGGTAGGAAGAGCCATTCACCCTTACAGCATTATATACAGAATAAGATGATTTATGCTTTAAACCTGTATGGGTGACAGTTTGTCAGAGGGACAGGAAATGTTATTTTCAGCTCCTCAGCATCAGCATTGAGTGGTCCCTGTAGAGCACCATGTATGCAATGTCAAATAGTGATTCGCTAGCAGTCTTATTGTTCCTGTTGGATATAATACTGATTTTGAAATACATAGTTTTTACTTTTGTTGGCATAAAGGAACACATTGAGCATGAGTGGATATTTTTGGTCTTTTTCATGAGAAACACTGGTCTGTCTTCATATTATAATTATTGTCAATAACACAGCTGTTTGTCAAGGGTTTTATCCACGGTAATGATCGCTCATAATTGTAATTCTACAAGCACAGGGGAACCCACTAATATGTTTTATAGTGCAGTAGTGCAGCCCCACATTGTCTTTGTAGATAGCTGGGGTACATATGTAACCATAGTTCATGGTTCAGAGTAAAGGGGGTATCTCTTCAGCTTGAGGGAGCTCCAAGACCCTCTCGATCAAAATTGTCTGCAGGGGTTTTTAGGTGTTCAGCCACCTCGCAGGTGTTTTGTCTTATTATCCACATCACCAGACCCCTCTGAATATATGAAATATATACATGAGAGGTAGTGTCTATGCTCAGATAACTGTTATTTATATGACCATCTATTATGCTATTGACACTTCATCATAGCATTTTTGTTGGATTCCAATAGTATCATAAGTGTTTAGAAAATTTAAACTTGTATTTTAATTTACACTCTTCACTTTGTGAGCAGGTGGAGTGGCAGCACAGTCTGAAGGTCTCTGCTGCAAGGTATAATGAGAATCCACTGCCTGTGACACAAGCATGGTCAGGGGACAGTAAAAAAAACTATTTCCTCTTCTTGACAAACAAGGATAAAGAAACATGGGATTGATTCTCTGCTGAGTAAACACATGTGATCTTTAGACATTTCTCATGTGAAGAGACACCACATGTGAAAACAACTTCACAAGTGATTTATGGTATGTGAAACCGCATGGATTCACATGTAAGTATATATAAGTAAGGGTTTTGGACATTTAACGTGGAAAGAAATCACAAAAGACATATGTAGTGTTTGGATATTTAAAATGTCAGTATGTTATGGCTGTGGCCATACTCCAGTCATTAACTTAGTGTTTCCTTATGTGTTCACCTTCCCTATGTTCACAGTGCTCCCCAGTCTGTCTCTCTCAGTCTATGTTTGTGTGTGTGTTGGCGTGGTCCTCACTTCCTCGCTCTCCTGGCTCCCAGCTCTACTTCTCCTGCACAACTGTCTGCAATTAGCTCCCAGTCTGTTCACCTGCTTCCTATCAGTTCATCTGCCTGTAGTATATCTATCCCGGTTACTCAGCGGAAGCTACGCTTTCTAGCAGATTTAGTTTATGTTTCTAAAGTTGATTCAGTATCTTCGTGTTTCATGTACCCACCTGGTTCTCTTGTGTCCCAGGATCATTGGTTGCCTGTCTCCTGCTTGCTTACCTGCCAGCCTGTCTGCCAGCTACTCCCAAGCTTCCAGGTAACCTCTGCCAGCCACTCTTCCCCTTATCCACTCCACTCTCGCCAGCTCCTCCATTACCATCACTCACTCCTGCTGCGACCGGGTCCCCATTACCTGCCAACAGCCTTTCATCCAGATCCTCTGCTTCAATAAAAACTATTTTCTTTCCAACTCACCCCAGTTCATGTCCTGCATTTTGGTGAGTTCCCAACAGAGTCTACTATAAACAGCATTCACAACAACAGACATTCTTATCATATCCTTCACACTTTGGTGAATGCATTTAATCAATTTCTTATAGCATCAGCTTTTTGTGTTTTTTAATTTTTTTGAATAATGTATGTCTTGTATTTGGGTTGTGTTGTATGTTTTCTAATGGACTCTAAGTTTGACAACAAAAGTTGAACTGAACATAATATCCAGATTGATGGTATATGTTTATTGCACCACACAGCAGAACACAAAAATGTTAGGTGATTTCTCATTTGTAGGCCTATGTGCAAAATAAACACTAATTCCAAATGTCCAAATGAATAATCAGTGTAATAATGATGCTGAGTTAGTCTCAGCCGTAAAATGCCAGTGGCAAAACAAAGTCAAGACAGCTTACCACACACAACACTTTTTTTGGCCACTGAGACTCTTACAATTGAAACGTATTAGTCAAACCATTTAGAAAATAGTCTGATCATTGGCGAATAAACCTTATTTCTCTTTTAGCTCTTTTTTTGTTCTGGTTGTTGACAGGCCAAATAGAGAATCCCATTAAACACTCTCTTGAAATTGCCAAAACAAATAAATCAATGTCTTAGATAAATACCTTTCCTACTGTCACAGGTTATTATTGGTAATGAAAGGCAAACTCGAGCAGTGCCCACCGATGGACTAGACCAGATCTTCATCACTGTCAAGCAGCTATTGTACATTTACAACTTATCGTTTACTTGTTACAGTGTATGTAAGTATGTCACTTGAATGACACTTTTAAATTTAGATCTTCAGCTCAGCGGTGTTGCGGCTGAGAGATCCTGTGAGATGCTCACAGCAGCTGTTTGTTTGTTACAGTGACAGGGCATGTGGCAGGCCCCTGTCGAAACAGAGGCTTGCTTACTGACTATGTGAAGGTATATCACATGCTTATGGGCTGGCAAGCTTGGATCGGCCATATGTAGTGAAAGTACACTATATTAGGAGTATGGTCGCCTCAACTTCTCTCTTGGCTGGAATCGTGACAGGACCTTTACCTTCCCCCCTTTTAGAAAAAAATCTTTGTATCTCCATCCTTAGCTCCTGTTTTATTTCTTTATCTAACACAACTTCTCTCTGTTTCACTTTACACTTTACCACAAGTGTTGGCTGTAGAATGAGAAGCCCTGACTTCACTTAGAGCACATAGGTTCCTTGCCATGAAAAATACCTATACATTTGTATATTACCTTCTGCGTTAGCACACCCATGAAGTTCCAGCTGTGATATACCCCCTTTACCTAAATCTGAGTGAGTTTCCCTGTGAATACTTTATGAAATGTAATTGAACGGAGCTGTGGTATCACATTAAAATTAATGTCATGTTTGTGATTGCTGCATATTTTCACCCAAATGATTGTAATGGAAATGATCATATGCCTGAGCCTGCATATAAAGAGAGATGCTGCTCCTCAGCTATAGCTCTAGGATGCTAATAGGGAGATGTTTTATGGCCTGAGACACACAGAGGAGAGCAAGGGAGGCGAAATGGCATAATATACTACACAGTCTCTGTAGAGCAGACACCTGGCTCATTCTCTGCATCTACACTACCGTTCAAAAGTTTGGGGTCACATTGAAATGTCCTTATTTTTGAAGGAAAAGCACTGTACTTTTCAATGAAGATGACTTTAAACTAGTCTTAACTTTAAAGAAATA
>JAVQJL010093899.1:0-22657 GCA_036024295.1 Nannoperca obscura
CCCCCCCCCCCCCCCCCCCCCCCCCCCCCCCCCCCCCCCCCCCCCCCCCCCCCCCACGAGGCCGGAAAGCCGGGGTGGAAGAAAGCAGGAACCACACAAGGGTGATTGACAAGAGGGGGAGGTTTAAATCTCATCAGCTGTCAGGGTTCAGCTGTGTTTCGATGTCAACGCGACAGATTGGACACTTCCTGCTGGTGGCCAGCCATTGGTCCACGCAGCCCTGGTGGAAGAGGTGCATGCAGGGCAATCTCCTGGAGGACAGAGAGACAGAGAGACACGGGGACACAGGGTTAATGTTGATTCACATTGGCAAGCATGACTCTCACGGAGCATACAGCTACGTGCTTGCAAAAAGCTTCTGAAACCAGCATGGAGTTAATTTTGTTCATTCAGGCATGCAGAGGCGACTTCTGTTGAGTCATCAATCCTACGTGCCTCTTGGACAGCTGAGACTCCATAAGCTGTAAACCGACCCTCTTTCCTCTTCCCAGGGCACAGATCTTACCCCCTGAGTTTCCCCCCCCAACTTGGTTTAAAATGCACGCGTAGGTGCACATGCTCATGTCATTGCCTAAAAGAATAGTTCATACATTTTGGAAAATATGCTTATTTGCCATCTGGCCGAGAGTTAAATGAGAAGATACCGCTCTCATATCTGTCAGTTAAATATGAAGCTCTAGACAGCAGCCGGTTAGCTTAGCTTAACACAAAGACTGGAAACAGGTGGAAACAGCTAGCCTGGGTCTGACAGTAACAAAATACTCCTTCTAATTGTCTTATCCATTGTTGTGTCAGCTGTTTCAAACTGAATCGCACAGATTAAACCTGGACTTGTTAAAATAGTGAGCCTGTATGTCTAATGTGAGCAATAAGAGGGAGGATTTAGCTATTAGTTAATGGTTTGTGATATATTTAGCATTTGCTGACAAACAGTAGATGGGCCACTGAGTCAAGAACTGATCAATACCTGTAACATTTTTATGTAAACCCAAATTCCCACAACATCCCCTAAATACATGTGCATCATAAAGAACATTTGAATCAGCAAAGCTAGCAAGCAAATAAGCGTATTTCCCAAAAAGTCAAACTTTTGTTTTAAGCGTTTAAAATCTCCTTTAAAGAAAAGTGAGGTTTTTGTGAGAATGTAGAATTCTGGAGCTATGAATCCTTCCTGACCTGACGTCCTCGCCGTCCTCCAGCATGGACAAACAGATGGTACATTTCTCATCCACATCTGTTTCCTCCTCCTCCCCGATCTTCAGATTCAGGGGCTTTCTCTGTTAGTAGGTCAGATTAAAGAGAGACAATAAGTAGCGTCAGCAGAGTCTAATGTGAGTTTATGCAACAGTTTATGCCTTTGTGAGTTATCATCACCCAGTAATTACTGTTATCTGCCCTACCTTCTTGTATTTGTGTGGAAAGGTGAATCTCTCTATGGTTGTCTGAACAGCTCCTCTGCTGACACTCCCCAGCCGGTCCTCCAGCTGCAACAGCTCCTGACGGAAAAGTGGACATCCAGTTGAGAATAGTATAGAGAAAAATAAAATAATAATACCAACAATAGAACAGCGACTAAATGGACCGTGAGGTGGGGTTGTTTTGTTGTCTGATGTTTCCAAGGTCAAGAATGAACTTGTGCTCAAGAACTAGAAATTTAAACATCTACACTTGCAAACTGAGCAAACTCCATCTGCTAGCGATCAAGTGATATGATTGAAAGCAATAGAACAGCTACTAACTTCAGGTAAGCAAGAATAGAGAAGTGTGGCCAAAGTTCCCGACTTTAACAGATGGATGGGTGGAAAGTATGTGAATTGTTTTTAGAGATAGATTTACCTCATAACTCTCTCGCACAGCGGTGGCGTGCCTCGAAGGATTCAGACTTTGCAGTGCCAACAGGTGCAGCTGGGGGTACGGGTAGTTTCTGATTTCATGCACAACCTAGAAAAAGAGAACACGTTGTCATTTTGCAGCAAAGTTAAATCCTGTAGTCAAGCACAGTTTTTCTCTGTTGTTCTGATGCGATATTTATGCGAAAAACCCATTTTTTGAGACGCAAACACCAATTGTGATACAATAATCCCAAACACATTATAGTGTGTCCCTTTACATATGACTTTATACTGGTTATGGCACCAAGAAGAATGCATGAAATGAAAAACATGATATCTCTGGTTCTGCTGCATCCATTTTGATCCCTTTTTAAGCTGTCCATCACGAGCCAACAATGTTACTGACGGCCAAAGCTAAATCGGAGTACACTGTGAATACATTTGAAGTTTTGATGTCTTAGAACACAGTTGGCAGAAGTGCGTCAAATCAATGGAGAACAACCTTAACTTATAGGTATCGAGTTATCTTTGGACAGGACAAATAGAAAATAATCATGATAATAAAATTCAGATAAAAAAATAGAGTGACCAACATACCACTTGTGCAGAGGATGTGTTCCTGGGGAAGTGGTGCATTCGAGGCGAGGCCAGGTAATGCTGATAGTGCTGCGGAAGCTGCTGGAGCTGGTACTGGTGGTGAGGGAGGCCGGCATCAACGCTGAGATCCCTGCAGGCAGACAGACAGGCGACTAAATCAACATGATCGCCCATGCGAAGCAATGTGACAGACAGACAGATGGGTGCAGAGATGAAAGGACGGGATCATTTCTCGACTCTACAGGACTCTCGTTAATCTCCGACGGTGCCTCACCAGTCGGTGCCTTCGGCCAGGTACCGCTGCTGCTGCTGTGTCATTGGCTGTGGAACATGGAGGGGAGGGGAGTACTCATACCCCGAACGCAGTCGGTGAGGATTTAGGGGAATACGCTCCTGGGCTCTTCTGCAATAAGATAACAATAAAATAAAAGTGTTTGACTTGCTTTTCTGTTCGTCTGTATCTCTATTTGCATGCAGGTAGCAGTTCTACCTGGAGTGCGGGAGAATCCTGCGGTGCTGCGCTTCGAGAAGCTGCTGCTGGATGAGGTATTGCTGGTGTAAGGCCTGAGGTAGGAATGGAGGCCCCGGCACATCTTGGAACTGAGGGGGTGCAGGCAGGGCAGTGAGGGGTGGATGGTGTGCTGGGGGCAGGTGGGTGGCCAGGCTGGCCTGAGGCGGCTGGCTGGCATGTCCTAGAGGGAACTCTGCTGAGATGGGCGCCTGGGGAGCGCCCAGGTGAAAGTGTCGGCAGGAGGTAGCATGGCTGTGTTGATGCCTGGTGAAGTGCGCTCCTACGGGAAATAAATACAAGTGATCAGAATTGAGCCAGATAAGCCTGAGATCACTTTCATTCAAACAGACACCACAGAGAGACCCAGACAAACCAGTGAAGAGCACATTATGACAGAGATAATTGCACAAACTCACTTTCACGCACTCAAACACAAACAAAAACATTTACCGACCAATCACACAGAGAAAACATAAAAATAGGAGAGACCTGACAAACGAAAGGACAAGACAGACAAAACAGCAGATGGAGGCCACAGACATTGAGACCCCCGTGGAGCACCATCTAAACCCCACACACAGATTGCACCCAATGGCCTGCCTCCCCACTTGCCATAGTACAGCCAGCAGGAAGGATGGATCTTCACTAACAGTCTGGTGTGTTTCCAAGATGATTTACAGCTCCAAGGGTTGTCTGTGGTCCACAGCTAGTCAATTTAATAGATTAAAGCTCTAAATGATGTCTGGCGTTTGAAGGAATAAATATTTAACTGTAGATTTCTCATTAAAACCCTGGACAGCAACAACAAAAGATTACCGCCTCCACTGCTACCTTCCCCCACCCTTCCTATCAGGGGTGGAGGAGACATGAGATTGTGTGATAGTCCCACTAAATCACCTTGGTATCGAGTTGCACAAAACAATCAACGCGAATTACTCTGAGGTCAGAGAAAGGAAAGCTGGAAGGAGGGTGAGGTGGGGACAAACACTTACTACTGTAGCTTGTGATTACAGCTTTCTAGCTTTCTGGAACAGGAAGCAGACAGCGGGGTTCTAGAGGATGCACTGTGTTTAATGAGTATAATGTGCCTTTGCATGGCACAGGGAAATGTACAGTGCATTTATATCACGTGTACTGGAAGAAACAATTGTCTCATCTACTGTTGTGCCAACTGTTTCAAGCTGAGTCAGGCTGATTAAAGCTGTTAAATAGTAATATGGAGTGACAGCGTATGTCTAATTTGAAGAGGTGAGAGGATTTGTCTGTTAGTTAATTGTTGGTGATACATTTAACATTTTCTGACAAATGTAATTAATAGTAGATGGTTCACTAAGTCCAATTGAAATTGAAAACAAATGAGGTATTTTATGTAAACACTACGGGCCTTAAATATATAATTTATACATTTACATTTAAAGACATTGTGCAACATTTTGAGAATATGCTTATTCACTTTCTAATTCTGAGTTAGACAAGATTGATAGCACTTTCTCCGTTATAAGGAAACACCCAGCAGTTGGTTAGCTTAGCTTAGCACAAAGACTGGAAACTGGGGGAAACAGCTAGCCTGACTTTGTCCAGCGATAGCAAAATACGCCCACCAGCACTTCTAAAGCTTACTGAAGAACATGTTAGTTTAAAGAACAGTTTGTTTGTTTAATCTCTACAAAAACCAAAGTGTAAAAACAATATTTTATGGGATGTTATATGGCAGACTATTTCGTGGCTTTGAGCAGTTGCCAGGCAACCAGCAGAGACTCCAGGAAGTGTTCCAAGCCAAGAAACAGTCTGGGCACTTGGGTTTTTGTATGAATTGAAAACAGATTTCGTTACCTTTGGAGAGAGCCACGCAAACTGTTTCCCGCCGTTTCCTGTCTTTGTGCTAAGCTAAGATAAACTAAGCTGGATGTTGCCTTATATATATATATATATATATTTGAATATATGAGAGTGGTATCAATCTTCTCATCTAACTCTCCACCAGAGAGTCATATCTCCCAAAATGTCAAAATGTTCCTTTAATTGTTGCTAATACGACATATTTGCATGGTTGCTGTTTTGCTACATTGCATATAGCTTTGGGAAACGGGAAGCCACTGAACCTTGAGAGCCACGAGCAATCTGAAAACAACATTTGGCAGAGGAAGTAGAGCAGAAATGTCACACTGGTGTTTTGGATTGGTAAAAGGCTGTGCATCACTTTTGTATAAATCCTGTGACCCGGTAAGACTGGACTCAATGTGAAGCTTAGAGTAAATATCAAATTATTTGTCTCTGAGCTGTTCCGCAGCATGAACCGCTGACATTAATATTTTACATATTGCAGTGGTGCCGGCAGTAACAGCCCTGATGTTATTGTTACATCCCTGCTTCGACTGTGACTTACAGACATGGAATGCCTAATTGGTGAAGAACAGACCCCCACCCATCCACACACACACACACACACACAAACACACACACACACACCTCTTCTCACCCCTGAGCTGCTGCACAGGCAGCCCCTCCCCCACGGTGTGGCTGCGGCATGGTGTCCCTGCGTGAGTGACAGCCCGTAAGCCCTGCCCAGCCGCGACTGCAGCAGTCTGACATCGAACCTGTCTCTCGCTACCTCGCCCCTCCTCCCCAATCACTGCAGCTTTACAATCACTCCTCCTCTCGAACGTAATCCTGCCTTCTGCCTAGTGCAGTGGTCTTCCATCGCATGAAACTGTGAGCTATGTGTATGCACTTTTTCACTTAAAAGCCAATCACCACACCAGCTTATATCACTGATTTTCACAACCCCAATCAGAGTGAGGGACTAATGAGTGAAATCAGCCTGCGTGTTGTACAGCTGGACTGAAACTCTGCATACATTGAAGACCTTGATGCTAAACGTCGGTGAATTAAGGACAGGCTGGGTTTTTGGTGGAAGACATAATATGTAATATTAATGCAGTCTGTACCAGTGTAGCTAAAAGTGAAATAACATATGCATTACAGCTGTTGGGGTATTTAAGTCAGCTGCTGTAGTCGGTGGAGAAAGTAGCTGAGCACCCACGGCTGTCTCAGACACACGTTGTGTCTGCACATAAATAACTGACTATATCAGACATTGTGAACAGATGTAAGGCTCAAGTGGCAGATTTTGTTTGGTGGAGTTTATATTTATGTGCAGCTTAATACTTGAAATGAAATCACACCAGAGACTTTGCTGCGTGCTGTGACCAATTGCTCCATTTAAAAACGTTTCACAGAAACAAAGCACATTAAAGAACTTCAAGAACTTGTGTAATTAAAGACTCTTGGTAGAAACATAAAGTACAATATTTATGTTGTTTATTAGCAAAAATTAATCTCAACTCTAAGACTCTAAATTACTGATATTGCTGACTTCAAGCAATAAATAGTCAAAAGCCTTATCTTCCCTTGTAGCGTAATGTGAGCTAAATTGAGTTTAGTTATGCTGTAGTCACAAGCTACAAAGGCACGACTGGATGACTTTCCACCTTATAAAACTGTAAGCAGCTGCTTTCTTTAAGAGTATATTTGTATGTATCAAGGTCTGCTCTGCTAATTAGGACTGGATGAAAGAGGCCGATAGTTTACAACATTACATAGAAACACAGATATTACACTTCACAGATGAAATAGTTGTCATTTGGGGATTGAACCAAAGTGATTAATCATTATGCTACAGATTTGGAAACTCTAGCAGAGAATTAGATGAGAACATCGATACCACTCTGACATCTGACAGGCTAGACCCAGTAGCTGGTTAGCTTATCTTAGCACAAGCACAGGATCAGCTAGCCGGGCTATATCTGAATGTAACAACATCTGTCTACAGTGCATCTGAAGCTCACTAATAAACATGTTATCTGTGCTTCGTTTAATCCATACACAAACATATTGTGATTTTACAGACTTACATATTTATTTTTATTGACAAGAAACAAATGAGATGTAACATGTTAATTAGTGAGCTTCAGAGGTGCTGGTAGGCAGACTTTGGCCAGGCTAGCCCCGCTTCCAGTCTCTGTGTTGAGCTAAGCTAACCAGCAGCTAGCTGTAGCTTTATATTTAGCGTACAGACATTAGTGGTATCAATCTACTTATCTCCATGTCTGAATGCGAACAACCTACAGAAGAACGTAGCCCGTTGTTAAAAATATGTTATGAGGAACTTCAAATGTCTTTTTGAGTTTAGATACTAAACCAGTCAAAACCTCGAGTTGGGCGATGTTATCATACAATGAGACGATTCATTTGCCATATCGTTTATACTGTGATAACAGTTTAATAACTTTAGTTGTATTAGACCACTTTCGGCAATTCTGCAAATTAAGTGCTTTCTGGCAATTTTAGCCTAAATGATTTCTTCAATGTATTGAAGAAGCTTGATTTGTTAGGTATTTCATTTGGCTGGATTAGCCAAAAATATACGTTGTGGTTGTTTATCCATAAAACGCTTTATGGAATTTACAGGAAATGGACTGTCACAACAGATAGATAGATAGATCAAAATGCAAAATGACATGTACCATGATAGAGGATTCTATCCATTTCATCCAAGGTTGTTCCAATGTTAACTCATCACCAGTGAACACCAATGAGTGGATGTAAGGGAGGCTGTGTGTATCCGGTGTATGGATAAGGAGGGAATGACAGCGTGTCACATTAAATATCAATGCCGGTGTGTTTCAGAGTAGACATGCAGTTTTTTTTTTGGTTTTGGTTTTTGGATGGATAGAAAATTTGTTTGCCCCTACTCCAAAGTAAGCAGAGCAGCAACTTGAGGAAACTCTGTCAAAGACAGCTGAGAAATGAGAGCACATAAAGAGTGAGGGGACCGTCTCAGTGACAGCACAGTGTGGAAGGGAGGGGGGGGGGGGGAAGGACCACATGGAAATCAGCAAAAAGCACACTGAAGGTTAGAAAGAAAACTACAGTCTTTATTGGAAAATATTAGTATGTTTGGCACTGTGTGATAATAGTAATAATAAGAGTAATATCACCTATATAACCATAATAATACCATGCAAATAAAGACCAAAGGCAAGGCCCGACCATGCTCTCTGTAGGGTTAACAGAACAGAAGCAGCATCCAATGAGTAGATGTGTATGCTTACAGCACATTTCAGTATAGCAGGGACATCTCTACACAAAGTTTACATTGGAATCTGCTGTTCAATGTGGAAAAACAAAAAGAATAAAATGACCATGCATTAGGACCTAATACAAGAACATAAGGTAGAAAACCACAACCAAAGAATAAAAGACATTTTCATTCTAAAAAAGGAGTTCTACAGCAGTGCAGGATATACACATCCCTGTAAAATGGATAGCATTCTGGAGGTGTCTGAGGAAAGACTTGAGAGGGGGCTGTGCATGATAGTGAATCAAAAAAGGGGGGTTTTTCTTTTTTAAATGGCAAGATGAGTTAAATCTGAGTCTCACCAATTTATTCTGACTGACTAAATCGATTCAGCTAGCAGGAACAAAGGGCTTTCACACATGGATAGGATTATGACCAGCCATTTGGACGCCACTATAACAGGTGCAGTGGACCATCAAAATAACGCCACATAAAAATGATTTTAGTACTACAGGTACTGGCCAATTGGTTAATGTTAGGATAACAAGATTTCTGGTATGATTTAGAGATGGTGATCATACAAGTGCTTCACTGATGACAAATGCTGGTACAATGCACCTTTGCAATTCGGGGATGGAGACGAAATTCAAAAGAGTTCGATCAAGCCTGGCTGTAATCGAATCGGGGAGGATCAAAATGTATCCACTTTACAGAAATTTACAGCAGAATGTAGTCTATCCACACTGAATGGGAGAATCACAATGACAGTCTGTAGTAAAGTCTAATGCTACAATGGGTTATTCACTAAAGAGCAACATGACAGTTTAAATAAAGACAAACTGTTTTCTACAGAAGGTGTTATTCTTTAGTCTGTTACACAGAAGGATACGGTATGAGTGGGAACTCGGTTTTAATGCCAATGTCGTCTTCAGATGGAAAGAGGAAATGAGGAAGAAGGGGTTCACAATACAGCTAGATGCAGAGAACAGGCAGAGGCTACGGCAGACAGCAGCAGATGATCGTTAGCTACACAATGGAGGGGGACAAAGGTCTGAGAAATGCGGAATGTGGAGCCAGCCTCGATACTATGGAACAGGAAAAAAGAACACAAATAAAAGCACAATGAAATCATTGGTGCTACTGCAATGTAGTTTTAACAATGCACGTCAAGTTATTACCACTATTATTATTACATAATCATCACAGATACCCTGCTGCAATGGAGGATGATGTTATTGTTATTATGCCCAATTCAGCGAGTGTGACTGTTCACGTCTCCGCTGTGCAGACGTCCACTGCTGGAGCACCTGCGGCGCAGTTTGCAGGTTTCATTTGACGCTTATCATCGGACAAACATTTTTTTTTGAGGTTCAGGGCAAAATGCCACCATTTTAATAGCCCATTTACAACAGCCAGCCAGAGCCCCTTTATCTGGGCTACGACCATTACACTACACGTCTTTAAAGGGGAAAAACCTTTTAATTGACACTAACTCATGTATATCAGGCTAAAATGAGACACGATGCCAGTCGCACACAAAGGGGCAAACATCCCTTGTCGTGTCTATCAGTCGTCAGCTTCGGTTCGGATACAGCTGCTTGCTTGGATTTGTTAATAATTTAGCCAGACAGAGATGTGGACACTATTAGCTGAAGTTGAGCTAGTAAATGTGGCTGTATCGAGCTACTGGTATTATTCGACAACGCTAGCTAGCGGTGACTGCACACAGTTGCCGCAAACGCACGTAAACACCGCGCAGTGAAGGATCAAGCAGACTGCGCTAGCCGCTGAGCACAGCTGAGGATAAAAGAAAAAGCGGGGCTGCCATTTGACAGCTGCAGTCATTCCACTTGGTGAGGGTTAACAGGCCCACGAAACATCCTAGCACAGATGTTCGTGGCTCTTAAAAGATTAAATGTCTCCTGTCACGCTAACGACGTTTTAACGGCCGGTGTTGGGCTAAATTCAAGCGACGCCGCGGTTAGCAAGACAGCTAATGTTATCTACGCTACGACTGTCGCGGTTGTGCTGCCTTGCGTTTTTTGCTAGCAGGTGTCAGCTCTGTTTACATCGTTTGAGGACATTTAAAAGAAGGAATGCCGAGAAATGTGTTAGGGTTAGGATAAAGAAATATATAGAGCCGGTCATACCTCTATTTCTAACTGAGCCGAAGACGGGGAGAACCAGATATCCAACATGTACTAACACCATCCTGGGTCCTTCTTTGTTGTGTGGGTAGCCAGCGAGACAGATGGTCCATGGAAATGATCCTCTCCAGTCTCCAGCACTTTCAAACGGACAGGCTGCGCTGGCTGCACACACCGACCCGAACAACCAATCACTGGATCCCTCCGATCAGTACCCTCCGGCTTTGGCATCCGGCTCCACCAATGGGATGAGTGCCGGGGCGGGGTTGTCTGTGTTTTGGAGAGCCCGCCCCCTCCACGACTGAGTCCACCGGCCCAGTGGTGCTGGTTTCTTATCGAGGACCCTCAAATAGACATGAACCCCACCTGGTTAAATTTCATCCCAGCGAGTTACATATACTCTTTATTTAGAACTTGACATGTGTACCACTGAAATAATTGGGGGGCCTGCTTTTAAAAAGGAATTAAAATGGAAGTCAAATATTATCCAGTAATCTATAACATATTATTCAGAAAATTTAAATTCTCTACATTTCAAAATGACATTTTCACAAGTACTGTTTACACCACCATACCATAAAATCATGTACTTTGATTTGACATAATAAAAGATATGATCCATTTATATAATATGATGTATTATTTAAGATTAGACAGATATTTTATTGATTCCAAGGGAAATTTAGGAAGGCCCTGCAGTTGGACCTGTGCAAAGCTATGCTGGGATTTACATGAGGTCACCAATGGCATGTATACCTCAGAAATAACAGCCTGCTTTCCAAAGGGATTAAAATGAAAATTAAATATGAACCAATAATATGTAATACATAACTGTAAGTGAATACATATTTCACCACAGTTAATGTGTCAATGTGTAACAAATGTTTTCAGTTCACAGGCCTCTGTTCCAATTAGACCACTTCTCACAGCCCAAATTGGCAGCCACATTTGAAGGAGACATTACGAGTAGATTCAATTCATTTATCAGACTTTAATGTAACTACAAAGGAAATCCTCACCAGTTTAACTTCCCTTCCCTAAGCTTGACACTGGACATCTGACGCTCTTCTCTTTCTTCTCCTTTGTCTTAACACATGGACCAGGCCTACATAGCCTGCTTGTAATATGATTTTTTTTATTTTTTAAAGACAAGAAAACACATTAGATTAAGAAAAATTGTTGTTTAATCTTTTTCTTCCTCACTTTGGGACCCTGTTGAGAGGTTGTCTCAGACAGGACCGCTCAGTGAGAAGTTACCAACAATGACAGTCATTAGGGAAATGTGGCAGAATAATCTGCTACAGATCATTAAGTAATATTCAATTCTCATCATAATTCCTTTGAAAAACAACCTCTCCCTATGTTGTACCATTTTCCTGTACAGCAGATATGCTGAAAACTGTTTGTGTCCTGAAAACCTCTCCTCTGCCTTTAGTGTTAAGCCTGAAGGGTGAAGGAACAGATGGGCATGGGGAAGCTGAGGGGGTCACAAAACTCTTAGTCCCATATGTCCTCGTCTTCCAGTTCCCACTATCTAAAGCTTTAAGCCTGCGGTGCCACACAAAGAGCCTTTCACAGTGTTTTACCATCAGTGCAGGTCAAACTACTACAATCCCTTTACTTACAAATAAGAGCGCTGATATTAAACAGTGTCAGACTGTTACTTTAAACTACAAAATGTTATAATATGTAATATGAAAACAGTTGCTTTGTCTGTGAAATGTAAAAAAGTATTGGAACAAATGCCTAACGCAGCTTCCCGGAGCCGAAGGAGACATCTTACAACGTCTTGTTTTATTTGATCAAAGTCCCAAACCCAAAGATATTCAGTTTACAATGAAACATGACAAAGAAAAGTAGAAAATCCTCTCATTTGAGAAGCCTGAGCCAGTGAGTGAAAAATAATATTTTTCATTTTTGTTGGTGTAAAGCCCAGTCAGCGGCTGGAGCAGTCATTAACACATGATGTGTTTTGAATAAACCAGGAAATAACCCGGAACCACACTTGTACAGCACAGAATCTAAAGCTGCATCATTCAGACAAAAAAAAAGACATCTGCAAGAGGAAGGATACTTATTTCGGCTTTTGAGAGAACGCCAACACACTCGCTGCTCTGTGAGGCCACCGCTGCCCTGTAAAAAGATTTGCATACAGCTGATGTTCTGCCCTGAGGGTGAAAAGAGCTGGCTAAAGGGCTTTGGTTTTAGGAGAAGGGCCCCGCAGATTGAATTGCTCCACTCCCTCATTGTCTTCTTCATGTGAACTCCATATGTCCCCCTAGCGGCAGGTGTCACGGTATGACCTCTGACCCGGCATGCCACTTTTGTGGGTGAGGGTTCACATTGTTCACAGCAAGGCAGTTGTCTAGACTGTTTGGCCACAAAATGAAAGAAAAAAACAATGAGACGTCTCCTTAAGTATTGTACATATGGAGGCAATCTCTATCTCACTCGTACACACGTGTACATTTATCAGTGTGCTGCCATTATTATAGTCTTTCAGTTTGAGGGAGGACTTTTTGAAATAGAATTTACGTAACAGTTTGCTAAAGTATTGTCTGAAAGGATAAAACACGAATGTCATTGTCTTCAGTTCATAGAATTCAGTCCCAATTAGACTACTTTTGACAGTCATGCAGACATTGATTCATCAGACTTAAATGAAACAACAAAGAAAAATCCTCACCAGTTAAATTTTCCCTCCCTAAGCTTGACACTGGACATTCTGAAACCCTAACAGTCACAGCACATGAGCAAAGACGACTGTTTTCTAGAACAAGAAAATAAATGACCGTACAAGGGTGTCATTAAATAACGCTCAATTTATTTAGTTTTAAAATAGTTTCTTTTGTTCTACATACATAATTTGAAGGTCAAGGACTTGCAGAAGCAACAAAATAAACAGGGTTTTTTTGTTAATTTAAAATACTGACAGTAAAATAAAACAAAAAGAACAGAAGAGCAAAGCTAAATTACTGGTTATGAGGATAATATCTGACATGAAGTTAAAGATGTGACCAAACATGCTATGTGCAACCATACTCGAGCATCACTGCCCTAATTTTCTACCAAACCTCTATCACTAAAAACATGAGTCTTGCTAACATTTCATAATAACCCTAAGGAACATTGGCAAAATGGATTTTGCAAGCAGAAGTGGTCTGGTAAAAGAATTGTCATTACAGTGGTAGCTGCATATAGTGGCAAGAACTGGCCAAAGGAAAACAAAATAATCACATTATACTAAACTGTAACTTGAATTTGAAACAGAATTCATGTCACCTCATTTCACAACAAATGTACTGACTCCCAAATGAAAAGATTTAGATCTACAGACCAAATCTTAAACAATAAACCAGAAGCAAAATTCAAATCGGTAAAGAAAACAAACTGAAAACATAAAATTCCATTTAGACTTTGGTTTAGTTCCTTATATTTAGGATTTTCCCTTCCCTTCTGTGACCAGCAGAAGTAAAATAATTAGATTCCTCAATTCTCAAGCATCACTTAGGAAAGTAGGCGGTATTCAATATGTAATAAAACAAACCGTAAGTGTTAAAACAGTGTGTGAAGATGGATAATTGACCAGTTTGGCTGCAGTCTCACCAGGGATGCAGTACTGCATGAAGACAAAAATAAGACCACAAGGAAAGAGAGCAAGCAGGCCCTGAGGATCAGGGTAAACAACAGTTCATACAAAGTCTCTTCTATAAACGACCCATATGGGCACAAACTCAACACCACTTTTACTCTTTTTTTGTGTGTGCTTAATTCACGTCTATTATTAAAATATTTATTGTTGAGATAGCAAAACCCACTGCTTTGTAAGGTAAAAGAATAAGCTTTATACGATTCTAAAAGAAAATAGTGCACATTTCAAGGCATTCAGGCCATCTTGCTTTGCAGTATTCAGTGGAAAATACATTTCCTCAGGCCCCCTATAAAGGAGTCCCCAGAGGTTTAAAGGTGTCTGCATCCACTCAGGATAAGCATGCAAACAATAAGTGCACCCAGTCAGCACTGCAGGGTCATACATTCACTGATAACTACGTCACCTGGGACACTCGCAGACTCTGTGGCTTCAAATATAAAATGTTAAAAAAACAAAAAAAGATGCATACATTTCTATTGCCAATTCACCATCAGCACATATAGTAGTGCTGTGGTGGAAACTAGTTGTATTTTGTAGTGTGTTTGTGACAAGTGAGCATTTGTGTTTGTTTTCATAAAAAAGGAAAAATGTATTAATATGGTAGTAACAGAAAAAAACTCTGTGAATTCAATCAGAAGACATTTTGGGAAATACGCTTATTAAGAGTTGATGCTAGATGAGAAGATTGGTACCACACTCATGTCTATCCTTTAAATATGAAGCTACAGCTAGAAGATGATTAGCTTAGCTTTGCACAAAGACTGGAGACGGCAAAACAGCTAGCCTTGCTCTGTCCAACTATTTCTTGGCTCGAAGCAGTTGCCAGGCAACCAGTGGAGAGGTTACAGCGCCTGGCCAAGAAAAATAGTTAGTCACATAACTCCCTGAAAACAGTGAATTGTTCAGTTTTTGTGTGGCTTAAACAAAATGAGATGTAACGTGTTAAAGCTGTTAGTGAGCTTTGGAGGTGCTGGTAGGAGGATTTTGTCAACTTTGGACAGAGCCAGGCTAGCTGTGTCTTTATTGCTAAGCTAAGTTACCTGGCTGGGGGCTGTAGCATTATATTTAACTGAGAAATAAAAAAGGTGGTAACTCTCAACAAGAAAGTGGATATTGCCCAAAATGTCAAACTAATTCTTTTAAGATAAACCAAAACCCTCCCGACAGCACCAGAGCGTAGGCTGTACATATGCTGGACAGAGTACAGTAAAGCAAAGCTATCAATGCAGACTGAACTAAATGAAACCAGTGGTAAGACTTTTGAAAACAAAATTGACCTAGACAGCTCCAAAGCTATCTTTGCCATCAATCTATGATCTACCAGCTGCCGTTTTTGTGACTGCAGATAAAAAGAAATGCCGAATCAAGTCTGAAAATATGCCGTTCAGAGTCTGTAGTGAAGCAGGTCAACAGCCATGTCGTGATACTGACCTGCTCTCAAGCAGCAACTTTTAGTTTTATCTGTACAGCTCGCAAGCACACGACACAAAATGACTACCTACGTCCATTATCAAGGGGTAACTGAGGTATTAAATGAAAGTAGGATATTGCTATCGTTAACAGATAAATCACTCACATACAATTCCACTTGCACTTGAAGTGCTGTGCCATTTTATTACAACTAAATTCAGAGCTGACAAGCCAAGATCAGGGAATCATGTCAGTAGAATGGCTTTGATACATATGATTGTTTGACAGTAAGTTAAAAACAAACAGTGCTCTGGAGAAGGAAGAGTCCACGAGTGGTCACAGGTGAGGCCGCGACTATAGGAAGGATTTCAGCTGTAACATGGAGGCAAGGCAAGAGGGATGAGGAGGAGTGAGAGGACGAAACGAGGAGTCTTCAGTGTACAAGTTGTTTAAAGTAGGTATTTGTGTCCGGCGTCCTCGTCGAGTGTGAGGTCCACCACTTCAGGAGGGGACACCCAGCTGGGCTGAGGGGAAACAGTAGTCCAGAGCTGGGGTTGATTTGTGCTGTTTAACTGCTCCACTGAGTTCTCCTTCCAGGAGGACAGACTTTTTATCACGCCTCCGCATGGGTGGGCACATCTGGATTGAGAACAAAACATTTAAAAAGTTGAATGTATCTGTATGTATCTGTTAAACCGGGGCAGGGGGGCAATTCAATTTCAGTAAAATTACAATTTTAAAGAACTTCCCCACACTCTTTACCGTGCTTTCTCCTGCACTCCGACAATTTCCACCTCACTGTCAGAGGAAGCAATGTTTATCTGGCCCTTGTTGTGTTGAGAACTTCCCTTGTGCGACAGCTCTGCCTCCGCGTGGCCTGAAACAAACAAGAGGAACAGAGTCACACGTTGTGAGGAGGACCAGAGCGGTAGAGAGCTTCAGGCCTTGCTGACACAAAAAGACTGCAGCTGCTTTGACAGACAAGAACAAAACAATGATGAATCTGACACTTGTGTTTCTGTGACACATTGGACAAAACATACAGTGTGGACTTTATGTTCATGTTTTGACAATGCCAGCTAGTCACTCATAAAAAGTCATTTCTTTTATCTCGAAACAAGACAGCAAGACTTTTTTTATATCACCAAATGCAAGCCAACGGTGTGTGGGATGAAGGCAGTAGTACTTGAAAGGGACGTCTTGCTGAGATTAATAAGACCGTTTCCACCACATAGCACGTTGCTTATTGATGACACCCATGTCTTTAAGTGTTCTGTCTTCACTGAGGAGTGGAAATTATCAGTTTGGATTTAGCGGGTTTGTAACTGACCTGAGATAGAGCTCAGAGCTCTTATACACCCAGAGTGAGCTGCCATATCCTGGCCTCTGTGTGTTTTAAGCTCATGCTTTATCACCGTGGGCCGGACTGTCTCCACACTCATACTCTCCTGGTTAGAATCAGTGTCTGAAATATCATAGTGACCCACTACTGGAAGACCGTCTGTAGAAAACAAAGAAAACACTTTATTATTCAAATCATGCCTAGGAACAGTAGGACCGTTTGGAACAGAGGCTGGACACTGAACCCATAGTCCTGCTAACTGCAGCATCTACAATATACAAAAATGAAACGCACCCTACTTCCCCCAGATGCAAAGGTCTACACCAAAAGTGAAGAAAAACATTTTGGCTCATTCTATTTCATATCAATTGAAATATCATTTCAATATCATTATATTTAATGCATTCTATTTGATAACGCAAATTCTGCTGTAAAACATGAACCATTACAGAATCCTCTGACTGTGAATCATCACTTTTCAAAGCTACACTAGTGAGGTGTTTATGCTATAAAGAGTGGTTGTGTTTGCAGTGTATTAATAAACATTTTGCAGCAACAGTTTTTTCTCTCTCTCCATTTATTGCTTTTAAAACAGCCATTCACATAAAACCTACACTAGAATACAGTCATTACAAAACACTTCAAATGTATCTTACTCTGTGAATGAAATGTAGTGAGATAATAAAAAGCCAAACAACAGAAGAATAACTGGAAGAGCGGGAACATGTTTGTATCTTTGTTCTAACCTGTAAAAGGAGTCCCTGGGAGAGACACACGCAGCTATCCAGACTGGGAGTCTGTGGGTGTGTGTGGGGGGTTTCGTCTGGATAGCATGTACAGTGAGAGAACACTGCCTGTGAATAGCTGATTGGGCTGAAATAGGCAGGTACCAGGGTTACCAGAGAAACCGAGAACGTGCCAATGTAAAGGCCATGCATTAAAGAGAGAAAAAGGACTAATGTAAACCAGGAGAGTCTCTTTGGTAAACAGTGGACTGTCCTTAGTGTTGTTTCTAATGCACACAGGTTTGTGATTGTATGCACGAGGCTCCCTTTACCGTGTTGACAAAACTGTTGATTTAAAGGTAATTTCAGTTTTAACAAATATAGGACAGCAGTTGTTGGATCCATTTAAAGTCATTTTGCACCATGAAACAAAAACACCAATATTCACACAATTTAAAACAAAACCATCAGGCCAAGAGAAAACAACCGAACAGATAAAATGTTCCATCAGTCACCATTTATCAGCACAAGCAAAGCTACACCTTGCACACATGCTGCTGATGAAAACTAATTTGGCCTTGCACAGTCTATACACTAATATAATCACATGCAAACAGGTGGGGGAACGGTGCTTCCAGCTTTCAGTTGTGTAAAACCGCCATAGGGCTACAGATACATATACAGAAAATGTAACACTTTTTTTTTTTTAAAACATCCTAACTATAAATATGATTAGACCAAAAATTCCTTCATCAATGTCTGTGATGTTATATAGTGTAAAGAACACTGACACGATGGTCATCTACATCAGTAATAGTAGTTTGAGGGGAGGTTTGAGGTGTGTTTCCACCTCAAAGACCACAGGATCTGAACCAGAGAAGGCCACTTGATCACTCAGATCAGTCTGTTTTTAGGAAATCAGTAAACATTGCCATGCACCATACTGCAGCTGTATTGCTGCTGTATATTTGTTAGTTTGATGCCTGGCTTTTCAGTTTAAAGTCAAGCTGCGGAACACACAGTGCCTTGTGGAGACAGGCCAAGCTGGCAGACCAGTGCAAATAAAAAATGAATTAGGCAAATAATATGTGAGTGAAGATTTAAGGGCTCTTGACATTGCAGCTAACAGCCACAACATAGGAACCCATGCCTTATCTGATGTCCATAATCTATACATAGGCTACTAAAAATAAACATTGGGAGGCATTCCTCCCTCACTAGTTTCTTGTCACTGCACAAAGGCAGTGATAGCAGCAAATGTAACAGAAAGGCAAACATAAAAAATGTAAACGCATCTAATCTAATCTAATGATTTTACAAAGCAAGAAATCGTGTGGGTTAGCATATGGTGTTTATATTTATAGGCAAATCTATTGTTTTTATGTTAGTAAAGCTATGCCACCAAAATAAAGGTTGTCACAAGATTTTAAAAAGACCTGAACTAAGACAGTTCAGGAGAAAGAAGGGCAATGTAGTGTTGAACCCAGTTTCTAAAGAAATAGTACTATGATGCTCTATCATTTCCAGCATGGAGTCCGAATGACAAGGCACATGCTATTGAGGAGCAGCACCCCGCCTAGCACTGTCATGATGGCTGCCCAGGTGCTGTAATGCACATTTGTATAAACAACTTAATCAGCTACTCTGTAAGTGTTTGTGTGTATAGCTGGTCAATAAAAACAAACAAGCCATACAATGAGCAATAGAATAAGAGCCCTGACTTAACAGTCCATTGAGATATGCCCCGCGTCCGTGTCACAGATGCTGCAGAAATCAAACAGGTGAGTTGAATTATTCTGAATGTCAAATCTCACAGTGATTCAGTGCCTGCAGATGCACCGGGCCTCAGGTCTGCACAGAGTCATGTTCAGATGACCAGCTCAGGCCCAGCTGCTGTTGATGGTGTATCTGTTTAGTGATCTCACATCGTTTAGCTATTATTACCCAATGCCATGCTTTCGGCATTAACTAGTTCTACACTTGGTAAGATCAAAGTATAAAACAGCGAGGAGTGAAGTAGAAGTGTAATCTAAACATTCAAGAGACCAGGGTCTGGAACTCCTAGATTTCCATTCTGAGTGACCACTTCAGGTAGGTTGTTGTTGTTTATGGGGGTGGGGGTGAGACTGTTGTTCTCTCGTGCCAACATGTAGGCAGCCATAGTCTCTGCAGACTCTGACGATGGCAAATAGGAACTGGGTGGGGACGGGCGTCCCCCTCGGGAGGGATGCTGCTGCCCCTCTAGGGCATCACTTGAGCGTTTGGACGAGTCGTTGTCCGAGTCGAGGTGTGCAAGCTTTTCCATCCAGATGCGGAAGCGCTCCTCAGTCTGGCGCTGCATCACAGCAAAGCGCGTCATGGCCTCCTCCAGAACACTGCCGATGCCGTTCCTGTCCCACGAACCGCTGTCCAGCAGCCCATGAATGTGGGCGCCCACTCTGGATCTCTCCGATGCACGTCTGAAGCCAGCTTTAAAGACATTGAGGCCAAGCCATAAGAAAATACAGTAGCACTTTCATGCTTCGGAGGTGGTCTTTTGTATTAAAAGAGAAAATGAGATTTTTTTGTTTTTGTTACGTGCAGATCGACTCTTTCATGCTGATGGACTACATCATGCAGTTGTAGCACTCAAATCTGTGTGCGGGATGTAAAAATGGTTGAAAACATTTCATGTAGTACGGATCCCTAAAGTAAGATAACTGGATTTCTTGAGTGACTGAGTGATAGATTGTGGTTTGAAAATGTATTAACTGGAGAGACTTTAAGGTAAACACACCCATGTGAAGCAAATTCATTACAACCCTAATATAAAAGGGCAACAGATAGTATATGTTCTGCTTAAACTTCAATCAGTTTGTAAGATATGCTGTAGGGTTACTCTCAGCTAAAACAGGCACCTTGTATAACACCTCTATAGTGTTCTTGAACAAAAATCTAAGATTATATAAACTAGTTCCACTCTGGAAACACACCAACCATAAACCTTGACACACCACAAAATTAATTCTGAATTTAATGGAAAAGAAGAAATGCCTACCAGAACCAACCCAATAGATTATATTCTAAGAAAGGCAATCACAGTGAAAAGATCAGCCTAAAGTGACCAACAGCAGCAGCGGGCAGCGGGCCTGTACATGTCACCCTGCTAGTAGCTACTTATAGAGAACTCAACTCACCCTTTTCCAACATTGGACCTATGCAATCACCAGAAAACATTATATTAACTAAAGGAACAAATATAAGGCCAATGTGCAGTATAGCGTCAGGGTTTGAATGCCAGTGTTCATCTTTTTAGAGACTTTTGTGCCTGAGTATAGTTTACAGCCATATTGAGTCAGAGCTACATATGCATTAATATGTTCTAGTCCATGACACAAGAGCCATCTAACTAATCAAAAAGGTGCTACAGAACACACTACAGAGAAGAGAACCACCTGCTCATCACATCCTGTGTAGGCAGAGTCAAGTGTATGATTGACTTAAAGAATATTCAAAAACCACAAGCGGAGACAGAAATGCAGGATATACTAAATTCCTTGTAGTCTTTGGGTGATGCAGACACTAAATCCCTCTTAATAGAAAAGATGATATCAATCTTTTTAATTGGCTTTTCAGCATTCTAATAAAATGGCACATTCAAACATGATTTGGAGTCTAAACTCGCAGGTATAAGACTATTTATTTCTACCAGCACACCAATGCCAAACAGTAACTGTAGAGTATTGCAACTCAAGACTAACACAGTGAGATCATACATTCACCATTTGTCTATTTACAGCAAAGGCTGAGGATATAAATGGCTCACTTGTTGAATTGCAAAACTCACAATATAGGTTAGATTATCACAAGTCAGTTTATATCACTTCACGAGTTGAAGAATGTCCACTAGACTTTCACAACATGCAAACGATGAGACAAAGTTCCAACAAAACATATTTTGTACTTCGTCGTGACTGGGCATAGGCCCTTCTAAACACACAATCTGAATATCTAAAGACAGGGTGAATGAAGACAGATGATGATGGAGAAAATAACAAAGAAAAAAAGAAAATGATTGATAAAACAAACACAAACAAAGCAGTGCTTGTACTGATCTGACATTGCAAAGGCTTTGCACAGCCCTATCACATGTTCTTACTATATGTGGCAAGTGAAGTGCCTGAAAATTTAATGTCATGCAGGCTGCCTCTTATTGTTAAACTCTGTTTGACTATGATGACTAATTATCTTTGATTTCTATACACTGTAGGCCTATTTGTTTTTCTATTACTACATGAGTCAGTGTTTTACATGGGATATCTAAGTGGCTGCTACTTTTACCCTGGACAGTGTTAGTACTACTGTGCTATAAGCATGTGTAGTGAACATTGGATGTTACCTGAAATATCGGTCTTGATTGTCTTGCTACCTCCTGAAGTGTCATCATCCTCGTCCTCAGAGGAGCTGGTGCTGGAGTCACATGTGAGCTCGCTGTCACTCGTACTGCTGTCCTGCAGCAGGTTATACTTCTTCCTTGCTGCCGCTTCTCGTTTTTGCCTCAGCAAACGCATTCGTTCCTTGTGTTTCTGGCTCCGGTGACCTTTCACTTTGGCCAGCTTGCCATTGGTTTGTTTTTCCTGCCCCCCGGCTGCTACCATGGTGGGCTGGCAGCGATTTTTCTTTGCAGCCATTGCATTAGGAGGCATCTCGCTCTCCGAACGTGACCGCCGGGACTTCCTCCCCCCTGTAGCTGAGGCTGATGTTTGCTTTCCTCCTGCCTGCCCAGGATCATTTGAAGCTTCCATGTTACCTTCTTCTCCAACGACAGGCGCAGCCCCTTCTTCCCCCGAGGAGAGTGTGTCTGAGTCAGCAAGGTGGCCACTGGACGAGGGGGAGAGCATGCAGGGGTTGGAGGAGTCACTCTCATAGATATGACGAGATATGGGCTTGTCACTCCCTGTAGAGGCATGCTGGGACTCTGGAGAGTCTCGGCGGAGCTCCTTCATCAGGCATGGCATGGAGAGGAGACTCTGCTCACCCTCTGTATGGAAGGGGCTGTCTGCCTCCTTTTCCCTCGGTGGTGAGCTGGTACTGGTGGTGGTCTCCGTTTTCAGAATCTCATCCTGCTCTCCCTGAACAGAAGCTGAGGCTGATTGTGCTTCATCAAGGCACTCTAAGGGACACTCAGCATCCACAAATTCCTCTGCCTTATCGGAATCAGCCATCTTCATGCTAGTTAAGCCCAGAGCCCAAAGGTCCAACAAACATGGACCAATGCGCCTGGACAGGAGCTCACCTGCTGGAAGAAAAAATATAACACTAATTCCAATTCACAGTCTAAATCTGTGCATATGTGCAATATATATATATATATATATATAT
>JAVQJL010093900.1:0-15995 GCA_036024295.1 Nannoperca obscura
TAGCCAAAGCTGAGTCCTTTGGTGGAGATAAAAGCGGAAAGGATATGAATACTGCGGTGGATTTCTGTTGAGTGTTCAGTGAAGTGTGCTGATTCGTTTCCTCCTTTTAAATTATGAGCATGGACTAATGAATGGCCAGAGTGACGAAAATGAAGGAAGGTGAAAATATAAGCGACAAGGGGAGATGCAAACTGAACAAGGATGAAAAAGATGAGATCTGTATGTCTGTCACTTTCACTCTCTAAAAAAAGGGTTATTTTTCTTGAGAAGAGGCTGTATTTTTAGAAAGACCACTGCGTGACTGGTACGCTATTCTTGTGCAGAGAAGCACTTCATAAAAATTACATTACAAATATTTGACTTCCTTTCTTTCATTTCTGGACTTGCATATAAAAATCTAACAACTAAGAACTTTTTATCTGCTTTGAAAATGCTGGTTATCCTGAAATAAATCAAAATAAAACATTTTGCATTCCCATTATTGTGTGCTAATGTGGTGGGTAGACAAGTTTTCACTAGGTTTTTCTGTAATGCACTAGATCATACAATTAGGTCAAGGTTTTGAGTCTGTATAAAGTGTGAAGTGGTTTAACATTTTGGGAAATACTTTACAGATGTGATACCACTCTAACATATGTCCATTAATAAGAAGGTACAGTCCACCAGTTAGCTTAGCTTTGCACAAAAATTGGAAATAGGGGGAAACAGCTGGCTTGGCTCAGGCCAAAGGTAACAAAATCCACCTACCAGCACCTCTAAAAGCTCACTAACTAACCTGTTTCTTGTAAAATCAAAGAAAAAAAACACTGTTTTAGAGGGGGTTTTGCGCCCAACTATTTCTTGGCTGCTGGATGTTCATATTTAGCGCACAGACATGAGAGTTGATCTTCTCATCTAACTCTCGGCAAGAAAACACATAAGCGTATTTCCGAAAATGTCAGAGTATGCCTATAAAATGTCTGAATGGCTGACATTAGATTTGCAAATCTCTATTTGTCTTTAACTTTGATTCTAGTAAAAAAAAGTGTGGCCTGTTATATGTATGTGCATACAGATGTACAGAATGCATGAGAGGGAGCGAGAAAAAGGGCAAAGAGAAAAAGCAAATGAAAGAGTTAATAAGAACACATATTAAGATGAATCTTGATGAGGCAATTTTGTCATTGAGACGCTGTCTGTGAGTGTGTGTGACAGTTGGAGCTTGACAGGAAGAGACAAAGACAAAGAGGGGAAATTGCTTTTGCGTCTGTACGGCTGCACATTGCCATGCCACGTGTGGTTGAAATTTGATCTGGTTGAGAAAGAAAAAACTCTCCCATCTACGAGCCGCTGGCTCACGGCCGCGGTGAACAGGAAGGCAAAAGGGTGGACTGACAGGGAAAAAAAAGCAGGGATAACGAAAAGTAAAGGAAGAGCGTTTGGTTACAAGAGATGGAGATTAAACGGTGCACAGCTAGAAGACTCCCTGGAGACCACTTAGTACCAGCCCACTGTGATCACTTGTCCCAAGGCTACTGGAAATACTGAGTGGTATTTAAAAGGCTCGGATTATAACTACAAACCAATATTGCAAGACTTTGGGTACATGTGTTTTTTATTGTGTGTTTGGGCTCATGTGTAACACGTTTAACTCACAAGCAGATGATGTTTGCCAGGTTTATACGTTCAGTCCTTTCCACGCAGTGCTGGCTCTCGCCCAGATGTGCAAACCTGTAGAAAAAACACACGCGCACACACACATAAAATGAAAAAGACAAATATTCCTGCAAAATACAAAGTATATGCAGACACTGAACACATGTTTGCCTGTGCTACATGCTCCTATCCATCTTCATCATTTGAAGAGCCAGTAACAAAAGGCAATTGGGTGGTAATCTCCAAAGGACCCTTTAAATTTCAGGTTCATATTGTCCATTTTTCAATACAAATACTCAGATGAGCTAAACACGTCTGTTGAGGTCTCAGAGCACATTATCATCAAACTTTAAATTTCCCCGTAGGTTATTTTTCTCTCGCAAAGACACAATAATATGCAATAGTTGAGAGTTCCCCTCTGGCTCTTGCTTATGATTTTTAATATTAATGCAATGATTAGCAGCACTCTGGCTGCAGCGAACACATTTGGAGCCATTCCAACTTCCAGCCTCAATAATGAATGTAGTTTCATTCTCATTATGTGCCACTGCAGCAGGGGGATAGGAACATTCTTCACTACCATTTGGATTTGTTTTTTGTTTATTTTCAAAGTCAAGTCCCCCGTTCAGTCACACCTGCATGCATTCCTTCACAGCACCTTATTGCAGTCCCCATAAAAGACGAATCAATTATTCAGTGTTGGTTTGTTGGGTGTATACTGCATACAGTGTGTGCATCATATGACACATGTTATTTGGTCCATAATGCAATTTAAAAGAAATGGTCCAAACAGTGAATTACACTTTTGTGATGTGCCAAACATGTATTTACTCAAATATAAATCATATTTGTTAATCTATGAATAGTACGTTTTGCTTCAAAGACATGGCCATACACTGACTGCTGAAATAGTAGTCTGGACCAGTTATCCTCAGTGGGTTTGGACAGCAGAGTGTGAGGGAAAAAAGCTATTAAAGCTCCAACAAAAACATCACACTGTATCAAAACGTGCAGTTCGCATCCAAAGAACAAATAGTTGTGTTCGGTTTGAGAGCCTGGCGATGGCTATTCACGGTAGCTAAATAGAAAGGACGGGACATGAAAATGAAACTCGGGGGTGAAGGAAGAGAGAGGTATAAAGAGCACCGAGGTCAGAAGTGGGATGCACACAGCAGAGCAGAGTTGACGATGTCCCTTTTGTAAAATGGACCATATCACCCTGAGGGGACTGCTGACACTGGCTGCTTGTTCTTGCCCTCTCTGTCTTTGGCCTGGACGCTTTGTCCATAACAATAAAAAGATAGGCAGAGGCAGTCAAATATGGCTGGAGCTCTTCAATTTTCAGGTCGTTTGCTTTAGCCTGGCACCAAACAACACGCCAGACATGAAGTTCACTGAAAGCCGAAGGCCAAACAAACAAACGAAGGCCAGCTCGAGTTGGTAGGTATGAGACATGACGGAAATGTACCCAGAATTGTGTGCGTTTAACTTTCTCTGCATGCATCAGTCATTCATGTTTTTAGGTATTATGCAGCCCAAACAGTACACATTAATGTGTGGGAAAGAGGTGTGGATCTCAACAACTGTAGGACGGATTGTGTACCCAATAAAATAGCCACTGAGTGCATGTTGTCCCTTAGAAGTGCGTTCTGTAGTAAAAGCACAACCTGCCTCGCTTTCCTACAAGTCACTACATTATTTATAATACGAACTTAAATGTCCTAACTTAAAAGATTGTAAAATATATAATATCAAACAGTGCATGTGCGTGCCAGCTTTGTGTCCATCACCTTTCATAAGTGAGCAGGTCTTCCTCGGCAGGAAACTCAGCCAGATTGAGTCCATAGGGCTCCTTAACTGACTGCTGCTGGATCTCCTGAGGAGGTGAGAAGGGAAGGGTAAGAAGCTGCGGGTGCATGGGACGAGACAGAAAAACACAAAGTGGTTTTAACAAAGGTTTTGCTATGACTTTAAAAGGATTGTTAAGAAGACTGCAAAGAGATACACGTCAGCAGGTAAAGCTGCTTGCTAACGGCCAGCTCCACCAAACAGCAAATCCAGCACAACTCAAAATCATCCGGACAAGGTCATCCAGTTCAGCTGCTTCTCCACAACTCATTGACTTATTAGCACGGCGCAAGGAGTGAAATCCAAACAACTGGGAATGTCATTTGACTGTTGTCCAAAGTTTGTAGAGACATCAAATAATCACAATAAACAAGAGATCAGTTTAAACTTAAAGCTCAACGAGCAGCTTCTAAAAGGCTCAATGTAAATATTAAAATGTATTTAGAGCTTTTACTGTAATAAAAAACAAAAAACAAAAAAAGATCAGTTGAAAATAAAAAGTAGCACAGTCAAGTTGAAAGATAATGCAAGGGCCATTGATCACGACGGTATACTCTGATAAGAACAGCATGTAAAATAAAACACAATATATGAAAGACTTTCCATCCAAAATTCAATTAACCAATGAGATTAATGTGGCTTACATAAAACAATGATATAAGGAAATAAAACTGTTGCAGATGATAAGTTATCATTACACAATGCTATGAAAACCAGCAAGTAAGAAGAAAAACAATAAATATTTCCATGGGGATTTTTACAATCAGGACATGCAATAGTTTATTGTCCTGTTTCTTAGAAAACAGCAAATTAATCCACACTACACCCAATTTATAAAAATGGATTTCTGCATTTCTGTTCCCTGTCAAACCAGACATTATATTAAGTACCACTGTGATCTATTAAGGCTTCTTGTTGAGCACAAGGCTGATGATAAAGAAATCTGAGCAGAATAATTAACTGTTAGCTAAGAATGACTCAGTGAGGCTTCAGTGGATATGTGCTCAAGCCAAAACCCCACGACTGAAGAAAAAACGTTGTCGGCAGGGCTGGAATTTCATGTAAACAGCATGAATATGCATCTTGCCTTGTGTTGTGGTGCGAGATTGCGGGGGCGGTGTTACATTGTGATTGGGAGCGTTTTCTTGGCAGACATCTGGAATTTCCATAAAAACCGAGCATGATATGAACACTGCAGTGTAAGACATATACACTGGGAAAAAAATGTTAAATAAAAATAAAAATGGATCTTCTACATTATGGTTCATGAAATGTTAAATTGTGATAAGGATACAATATCGTAAAATCTGAAAAAATAAATGTATTTATAAACCAAATATTCATATGGGAATGTCTGTTTTTATCCAGTGACTTAACAATTTTCTTAACAAGGATGATGATAATACAGGGATGGTGATTTATCAGTCACATGACATCACAGCCCCTGATGAAGGCAAGAGTTGAATTGAGTTGCGTGTTTTTTGATAAAATCCCTGAAAAACCAAGGTACTGCAAAACGTTTGAACATGCAATATTATCATAAAGCAGCCCTGTTCTCAAATCTAGAATCCCATATGGTAATATTGTCCAACCCTACATTTAACCATCATAGCAGTTGACTAACCTAACTATCAGTATTTTAAGTAGGATTTAACAGAGAGAAACCTTTTCCTTAAAATGTCCTGCAATTACTTTTCCGGGAAAAAAAAATCTGAAAAAATGTGAAAGCTTGGAGGTGGGTTTTTTTGGCCTCTTTCTACAAACCTACAAGGAGCAAGGGATGTTATGTTATGTAACAGAATGCACAGGAGTGGCCATAAAGCGGTCAGCTATGCCATCGTTTTCCTTGACTGTTTTCTGACACAGCAGCAATATGGCAGTGAATATTAACAACAATGAATGCAGTTTTCACTGGTTTTGTATTGATCCGAGCTGCAGGGAGGAGCGAATGAATGAGGGTGTTCCAGGAATATGTCCAAGAAACAGCAGCTGTGAACACACACACACACACACACAATCACAAAAACACACAGAGCCTCGCACAAACACAGAGTACATGGGAACACAAACCCACGGCAGAACATACACATGCATATGGTGTGTGAGATCACAGACTCATTTGTAAACACATGCTTGCTTATACATACACCCACACACATTGAAAATCTGTCCATGTTCATGTGCGCCCACATTGCGGGGGAATATGAAATGAGCATGTGTAATTACATGACAAACGTCGTAATGATCTGTTGTCTAAATATTTCAGCAGTTTTGCGTTGCGCCGGCACGCGGGCAAATCCATTCTCAGGGCCAGGCTCGGAGGCAGCGACACGAGGCGCATGAGAGCGAGTGTGTGTCAGGCACGTGAGCTTGCTGTCCAGCCCCGAAATATTCATGACCAGCTCGCTGCTCAAGGCCCCCGAGAAGACAGACCAGAGAAAACCTACGCGAAATACATAATGAATCAGGAGAGAAAGAGAAGGGCAAAAAGACTGATGGAGCAGGAGGGAGAGCCCTGCCTCCAACTCTGAAGTTTCTCTTGTACAGATTCTCTGCTCGGTTAAATCGAGGCAAATTGGTGTTCTGTTTTTGAAAAAATGATTCCGTGGACACAATTTTTCTATGTTTTTTTTCTTGATGCATAAAGGATCAAGCCAATTTTTGGGCATTTTCACTATCCATCTATGTGGTGAATAGCAGCTGGTACAACGTGCAGTGTCATAAAGGTGGGGATTGAGAAACCATTGTTGTTGCCATTAAAAAAACAGTTTCAAACATAATTCTCTTTGCAGTACCATTACCCAAAGACTACTTTTTTTGATACATTACTTTGAGAAACATAGCCCCCTTTTTAAAGATGGGGTATTTTTTGCCTTTATTTAACATCCAGAGAGAGAAAGACAGGAAACCTGGGGAGAGAACTGTGGACGTTGCGGTTATGTGGTACGCGCTTTAATCATTAGGCTACCAGGACCCCCCACATAAACCTATTATCTATAAAACACTTCTTTTGATTTAAAGGAGTAGTTTTACACTTGCTTCTTCCGCTCTCATAGTCAAGTAGGGGGAAACTTTCTGGTGTCTTGTCGTCATAAGAAATAGTTACAGCAGATAATTCCCTGTAAAATCACAACTTGTTGGCTTTACATTTCTGTTTGTGTACAGATTAAACAAATGAGGCCCCTGTTTTGCTTTTTCTTACGTCAGCTATGTCATAGTTTATGTCTTTGTCCTTTCTAATTATTTGTGCTTGTGTATTTGTCCTAGTTTCACTATGTTATGTAAAGTGCTTTGGGTCTAGAAAAGTGCTATATAAATCACAACACAATGTACATATAATGTATTATTATATAACTCATTCTCAAACGGCTGCTTGGTTGTAAAGTCTTTTGGGACGTTGGCCACAAACACAGTCACCTTTTGGAAACAACAAGTGTTGACGAGTCAGCACAGAGGAGCAAAGTATGGGCAGAAGGAGTCACTTCACTCCTGCTGATGTCACAATGCATGTAACCATAGCAACATTATAGCTGCTGCAATCAACAGTTTACACATCATTAGGGACTCATTGTACATCATGAAATGTCTTAAAACGGAGAAATGAACAGAGGACGTCTTTGCCCGGTGGATTTGATTCATCCTGTTGACACACTGACCTACTACCTGTGCCAATTGCTCGTTCTGCGTGCTGTGGTATGGAAACTGGGTCAACGGGGGGGTGAACGTGCGACCAGTCCACCTGGGGCATGAAATAGATACCAATGAACCGTACTTTCTATATATACGTTACACTATGTGATGAACTATATAGTGATAGGCGCAGTAAAGAAATCAGAAATAAGATCTGATATTTATCTTGTCTGTGGGTGGGTTCACGATTACATCCAGAAGGAATAGTTTGAGCCTAGAATGTTTCTCTTACTTTACTCTGCTTACTTTGCTTTGTGAGAGTCAAGTAATCAGAAATCAGTAAAAAGAATACTGTGATACTGACTGAGGCCACAATTGTGATGGCAGAAAACTTTAAAGCTGCAATACTATCTATTTTTGCATTAACAATTGATCAAATAAGCACGTGTAATGTGAAAGGTGTTGCTCGTAATGACAAACTACCAAAGTCTGCAGTTGCCATAAGCTCTACAGAGTGTTTTAGTGTCTTTCAGCTCATAGTTCTGGTTTTCTGGCCTGCATCTTTACTGTTTTGGTTCACTCTCACAGCACAACCTTTCGAGCCACAGCAGGCACTGGACTTTTATTGATTAAGTGAAAAGAAACATCTTATGTTGCTCTGTGTCTGCTTAATGTGTAAATAGGAAACCATTTCAACTTCATAAGGTAAAAATATGTTAGATGCTTTGTTATTCGCTTGTTCTGCTACATCCCAGTGGCCAAAAACTATTCCTGAGGGAAGCAGTATTAAAGTCTCTCCTACAACTTCAATTAGCAGATTTACTTTGTTAGACTGGCTCTAGGCCACTAAATCACTGCACATTGAATTTTTTTTGTTTTAGTGAATTCTTCAATTTAGTCATAATGCATGGACCACAGCGTGCAAAGACAACGTAGGGATTGAATCTACCGAAGAAATTAAATAAATCCAAACAGAAAATGAACAAAGTCACAGATGACACCAAGACAGCAATACCTTTACAGACTATTAACAAAAGAACATTGTTGCCAGGATGCAGTAATAAGGACAAGAAAACATTTGCTAAACAACAGATCTCTTTTTAGATACAGTCAGGTGACTACGTATCAGTTGGTGTACTAAAAGCAGACCCAATCCCACTGCACATGTCCTACATGCACTCCTTAATGATACCTGGGCCTTAGAGGAGGAAGCCATAGAAGAACAGACCATGAAAGCAACCTAAGTGAACACAAGAACCAGAAAAGACTAATGTTTCTCAAGTCCCAGCAAGATCCCGATCCTGTTGGACAGAATAATGAGTGTGCTGCATAAGAAGCTGCAGATATAGCAGGCAGGTTTGAGCAAGAAGGCTTCCTGTACAGATGGTGTTACAGAGGATTCTCTTTTATTTAAAAAGTAATCTTTAAGGAAATTATCAAAAACCTTTAATATTAAAATCTTCCACAAATAAAGCTTCAATATTTTACTTAAGAACACAAACAGCTTTATTGCTGAAGGTAACTGAGACAGAGAAACCTGGATTATTCATTTTACCTTTGTTTCTCTAGAATTTAACTGAAACGTCACCAAAGAAAAGCTAGTTGCTCATTTCATGCCTGAGTCAAGACCATCAGTTAGTATCAAGAGACTTAATCAATTATTCCACCTTCCCAAAGGCCACTTTCACAAATCACGAAGTTATACATAAGAACGAAGTCATACTTTATGTGCACAGATTTCAACACAAGAGGTTTCAGTTCAACCAGCATGTGGGCACCGTAATTCCTTTTTCAACCAAAAGAGATGATACGAATGTGCAGAAAGGTTTGTATTGTCAAGAGAAAGACTGAGAATAGAAAGAGTGAGTTGGCGATAAGGACATATATGACATAACGACAACTCTCTTTTATCCCCCCCCCCCCATTTAGGCCCTCTCCTCTGGAAACCCCTGTCACTGAGGCTTATTTAGTTGACGTCTACTTCTTCGGTCTGACGCAAACAGAAAAACAGAACTAATTCCTTCTGAGGGACTCGGGGGAGGTGGAGAGGAGAAAATATAATTAGGGTGACATGCTCAAATTGGAAGGCAAAATGCTTTTGAGGCCCAAAATACAAGCAGGTGGCATCAACACAGCCTGAACTGCGATGACTTTTCCCTGAGGTCCTTTCAGGAGATTGCAAATCCTTGAATCATTAGAAGATCTCATTTGGGCTGCTTTATTTCCTCCATATTAAACAATAAGGCTAAGTGATACAAATCAGATTTAGTTGTACTTCTGTTCTGTTGTTGTCTTTTCCACGTTGATGTGTTTTAAATCAGATCTTACTGTATATCAAATATCTTCGTTGCAGTGTAAATGGTGTTTCCTTGATATGTATGTTCTATCTCCGGACAGTGGTCGTTCGATCGTCTGTGTTTTCATACCTCCTGTGTGCGATTGCTCTCGCCCGACTCCGTTAGCAGCTTGATCGGGGTGGAGCGCTGGGACACGGATCCGTCGTCGTCGCGGTCGTCCTCGGAGTCGTCCTCCGACGTGCTGGTGATGGCCTCCTCACTCGGGGGAGGAGGTGCACTGGCTGCAGTCTTCCTCTGGAGTAGCGTCTCCTCCTTACTGCTCTTGTTGCTGCAAATATCCACAAACCGAAACAAATATTAACCTGTACATAAACACGCACAAGGACAGGTTGGTTGGCATTCAATTAACTGTCATAAATAATTTGAAATATTTGTATCTCTATGTTGACTGTGTATCATTTACATTTTAGTCAAGCAGCGGGACACTGTGGTGGCCTGCACTTGTCCTTCACTTAGACAGGATGAAGATCAGCATCAAAAATGCCATGGGCCTGTTCCTAAAATTATCCCATTTCCCATTCATATAACTGAAAACAACTTTCCAGAAGTAGGTTGGATATCTGGTGATGAACCCCGAAGTAAAGCTCAGTAGTCATATTTTACTAATTCCACCTACTGTATGGTCATGAGCTCAGGGTAGTAAAAGAATAACATAAATGGTACAAGTGGGAATAATATAGTTTCTTTATAGTCTGGGTAGTCTCATTGAAGCCACTGCTCTTTGACATTTAAAAGAGTCACAAGGGATTGTTTGAGCTCCAGATAAAGATGACTTCTGGGTGCTTCTGTTTGGAGCTATACGAGACACGACGCCCAGAGAGGAGACCTGAAAGAAGTACAATTTCTAAACGGCCAGAGAGAACCTGAAATGTTGAGGGCGAAAGGATTTTGATTTCTCTGCCCATCATGTTGCCACCTGACCAAGATACATGGCTAAGAATATGAACGGATGTACAGAATTGACTGGAAATAGCATGTGTGCATGTGATTCCGAGCCATTGAGTCAGATGCTCCATGTACTTCATCTTTGATTGTTACATGCAACCTTGACGCCCATGATGCATCAGGTTTTTAAATCATTTAATGTTTTTTCCCCCAGCAGGTCAAAAATCAACCTACCTAAAAAGATATATATTTGATATCTCTTTTATTTGCTTTTTATGCCGGTTTTGTTTGTTTTATGTGTCCAAATAACAAAACTACATGTTAGTTATTAAGTTTGCCATAGAATGGTTTGGTATTAGCTCATATATTATGCATGAATATATGCATAATATATATGAATATATATTTGATCAGGGTAACTAGAACACAGCTGTGGAGATGTTGCTCTCTCAGATGCGTCTTGTTTTTGGTCACTTGAGAACACAGTGCCAAAAGAAGTTGTGTGTATGAGGGCACATTGACATGGGATGTATTACAAAAAAAAAATGAAAACATAATGTTATTACCTAAAATGCACTCACCCCAGCACTGATTTTCCTGTTTCCTCTGGCTTGCGAACTGTGAATGGGCTTGGATCCACTCCTACTGTCTTGGGCATGAATTCCCTTTATGAACACAAATCAGAAAGAAACTCATTAGCTGACATCCTGCAGCATTATCACAATAATAGCTAATGAATGTTTGGTACACTATGTAACAGAGGTGTTTTTTTATCAACAAAATCTGGGACAGCTTTGCAATGGCGACACAAACATTTCACCAATTTAAGAAGTAACTTCAACATCGTAGTAAGATGTAAAAACATGCCATTGACAGCTTACAGATTACAGCCCAGTCTTTTTTTTTGTATGTGCGTGTATTCACCTTGCAGAGTTGGTCATGGCGATGCAGAATGTGTCATCGAAGGAGGTAAGTTCATAAGGTTTGAAGAATTCTGTGTAGATGTCAATACTCTCATCAAAGCGGTTCACTCTCTTCACTTTCACCTTCTTCATGTTGTCCTCGCAGGGGACTGCATCCAACACAACAGTGCACAAATACAAAAACAAGTTTACAAGACATCAATCTACATTCTCAAAGTATAGGTCTGGTGATATTTTGGCAACATGTCCCAAGAAAAGACCAAAAATCAACTTAGCATTGAGAGACGGACTAACACAGTGTTGGTTTGTGTCTTTTCATGTGATTTGTTGACAATAGAAAATATATAGAATAGCCTTTTCCCTTAAAAAATGATTAAATTGGTAAATGAATTACCTCTATTTTGAAACTTTATGAAAATGAACAATGTTGATATTGTCACAAAATGGATCAAGGCATTAATCTGTAGCAGATATGTCTCTGTTACATATTATGGATATTGCAGATATCATGTATTGAAGCGGTACCTTCATCATAGGCCACAGGAAGGTAGGACAAGATTCCTTCTGACCACCATAGTGTGTAGCTGGAGACAGACAAGATACACAAATGTGTTAAAATCTTCCAGAAAACTGTCCACTGACTGATGTGTGAAACTGTCTCTCCTGGGACATCACATAACCTAGATACGTAAATTGGCTTTGCTCGACCACCTACTGTACAACCACTGAATACATTAGCCTTTTATTTAATATGACCAATTTGAGTGAATGCCCTGAATATGATTTAGTGTGTGATGTGCTACTTAGGCGAGTTTGAGAGCAGAAAAGCAGTGTGTGGCTGCCAAATTGAATACAGTTCCAGCAATGGTAATTTCTTGGAATAATGGCTGGCTTGACTAACCATTGTGGCCACATAAACTAGTGGGCATATGTCAGAAATCTGGGTCTACTTTTATGTAAGCATGAAGACAATGGCGAGCAAAAAAAAAAAAAAAAAACTTGCATACAAGTCTGCTTCCACACACATGCACTCAAATGACAAGGACAGAACTGCTGTGGGTCAAAATGTGAATGAAATACAAAAGTCAGCACAGAATCGTGAGAAAGGATAGACTAAGTGACAAATCAAACAAAACAACAGCTCGGACAGAAAACAGCTACACAAACAAACTACAAACGTACAGTCTGATATATATATACAGTGGGTACGGAAAGTATTCAGACACCTTTAAAAATCCAAGTCCAATCAGTTTAATTAAACACAGCTGGACTCCAATGAAGGAGTAGAACCATCTCAAGGAGGATCAGAAGAAATGGACAGCATGTGAGTTAAATAAGAGTGTCACAGCAAAGGGTCTGAATACGTATGACCATGTGACATTTCAGTTTTTCTTTTTTAATAAATTTGCAAAGATTTCTACATTTGTGTTTTTTTCTGTCAAGATGGGGTGCTGAGTGTACATTAATGAGAAATAAAATGAACTTTTTCGATTTTAGTAAATGGCTGAAAATTTCAAAGGGGTCTGAATACTTTCCGTACCCACTGTATGTGCATAACACAATAAATAGGATAACACATCAACGATGTGCCAATGTGTGTCCCGATACAACCAGACTATGAACAATACTAAGAATGCAGATGGTGTAATGCTGTGGTTTTTACATCAATCATCAGGCCCTAAATAAAGGCTGCTTATCACACCAAGCGCCAGAACTACTGTGTAGTTTGGGGACTGAAAGATAAAGGCAGAGTCTCACTCCAGCTTTGTGTCGTAGAGCTCGTCCCTCGCCTGCCGCTCTCTGGAACTCAGCCAGCTGCTCCTCCAACAGACGGTCAAAGCTCTTCTGGTCTTCAGAGCTGGGGTCCTTACTGTAGTCTTTCCCCTCAAAGTAGTACATGTGGTCTGTAGGATGAGACAGCACAATGGTGAGTGTTGTTATTCAGCAGCAGCAGAGTGACTTTTGTGGTTTTGTTTCCAGGGTGAGAACCAAAAGTAAAAGTGAGATGGTTACATTCTAGTGTGTTGACCTCAAACCAGGCGAAGAACTGAATACTGTGTGCACACAAAGCTACAGTGATCTGAGATTCTAAAGTGCAAACAAATTAAACATACTCTGCCCGTCAGATTCAGAGCCGTTCTCCGTCTCCTCCTCCTCTTCCTCCTCTCTGAGTGAGGTTAAGTCTTCATCATTCAGCCACTGACCACCGCGCGATGGACCAAGGATATTTTCCAGTTTCACGTCCTGCACAGAGCTCTCTTCTGATGACAGAAGCTTGTCTACCCCAAACTTTAAGATTTCACTTAGCTGTAGGGGACAGGACACGTGTAGTGTTTTTGCATTACAGTGTACACAGACACAGGAACTGGGGACTGCAGGACTCAAAGCATACTGATAATAGTTTTGTTATTCAAAGTTCCCAAACCTGCAGTCCTGCAGCAGCTGATTGAGCTTGGTCCAGCAGAGAGAAGCGTCCTTCTTCAATAACTGTGTTGGTGAGGTGCAACTTGGACACGGCACGAGAGTACATTATTTCTTCCACCGTGTCTCTTGCCAGAAGACGGATCACTTTCACAGGCCTGTAATAAGTCACCGTCAAAGATTTAGAGGGTTCTAAAGGAATTTAGTATTGCACTTCCATTAAGTTGTAGGATTTGTGGGAGACTGGAGAATATCAATTCAGCAGAGGCTGAGGCATCCAGAGTTTTAGTCCCTAGTAGAGTATTGGTCAGGCTTTAATACATACAAGTTCCATAATGCAGCTCTAAATCATATTTCATTGAAACTTCTCAGCCTTTGTTTACTATCTAACTCTATGCCCCTAGTTTATAACGCGAACGTCACTTGAGTCAGTGCCGTTCGGAGTTGAAGACAATAAGCTTGAAAATGAAAAAAAAAAGTGAGGTTAGAAAGAAGTGAGCTCACCAGACCTCTGTTCCTCATCTCTGCTTGAGACTACATTAGCCGCTACTAGCATAACACACCAAAACCTCTGACTGAGCTGGTAGCGTTTAAGGTGCATTGTGGGTAATGCAGGCATCAGGTTTTAACAAGGGAGAAAAATGTGTGGAATAACGAGGACGATATCTTTGGTTCTGCTGCATATTACAGGAGTATGATGCAAATCACCTAAAGAACACCAATGTATTCTCCGTGATGAGGAAACTGACCTTTATGCCTATAATTGTAGCATGCTCCTTTCATAAATAGTACTTAGCACAGCTAATCATTGCGATAAACTGCATTGTAGCCTGCATGGAATAATTATTCTTACACGTCACCTGTTCTGACCAATCCGATGGCAGCGTGCAGCAGCCTGCAGGTCATTCTGAGGGTTGAAGTCACTGTCCATAAAAATGACTGTGTCGGCAGCTGTAAGGTTTAAGCCCACTCCCCCTGCAAAGACAGCTTGTCATGAAGCCAAAGCACAACCTGCCCTTAAAATTGCACAATTATTATTTACGTGCTCATTTTACTTATATAGCTTCAAAGAATTACTGTTATTATCTCTGTATGATCAGACCCCTTTCTTCTCTCATCTACTTATTTGAACCCAACAGTAGCAATTTATATAACACAAAATGCTCAAGATGTTTGGGATTTATAGGACAGCTGTATTCAAATAAATAAAATAAAACTTATTTTAAAATAATTTACATCTCAAATAACAGCAAACAATAGTACAAATATTTAAAAAAGCCTCCCTGATACATTGAAAAAGCACAATATGAACATTAATGATACCTGATAATGTTTCAGTTTAATCGTACACGTGATGACGACACAACTTGCCTTGCTGTTCATAGTTTAGGGCTTCACTCACCTGCTTTAGTGCTGAGCAGAAAGACGAAGATATCTTTACTGCTGAAGTTCTTCACGGCTAGATTTCGTTCTTCCCCCCGGACTGACCCATCCAGACGTTCATAGCTATAACCTGAATAGAAAAGCTATTTATAGCACTTTTTTGTGGAGAAAAACTAAATAGACAGTCACATTTTTGCTGTTAGTAAGGAAGTTAAAGATAATGTAGATAGTTGCCTCTTCGAGCTGAGAAATATAATTAAAAGTACAGTAGCGTTTCCTCTTGATGTTTAAAAAGAATGGAAAGTATAAGATTAAAATTTGAATTTTAGAAAAATGTATCCTAATGTTTGTTGGTTGTTACGAGGCCTAGGTGCCCCCTGTTCACCTCTGTACTCCATGTAATCCTGGAGGATGTCCAGCATCCTCGTCATCTGAGAGAACAGCAGGATCCGATGGCCCCTTCACCCACAAACACGACAAGAGAAGTAAAGTAAGACACTGATAGGAAGGAATAAGTGGCTTAAAATACGCCGGCAAGTACAATTAACTGCTCCAGGTGATCAGTGCAGTGTGTCCTGTGGTGTCAGAGTCACCAAACCCCTCCAAGGCTGAGCCTAAGCTGCCAGCAGGTGGAGCCCAACAACAAGTAGATGGACTAACCCTTTGCGAAGGTAAGTCAGCATGCAGTCCAGGAGGCCAAGTTTCCCGCTGGCTTCTATGAGATGCTCCCCCATCTCAAAAGGCTCTGGTTCCACCCCTACCCAAAGAAACATGCAACAACCTTGAAGCCTGCCATACTACAGTGGCATGCAAAAGTTTGGGCACCCCTGATCATTTTCAAGATTTTCCTTTATAAATCATTGGTTGTTCGGATCAGCAATTTCAGTTAAATATATCATATAGCAGACAAACA
>JAVQJL010093913.1:0-12108 GCA_036024295.1 Nannoperca obscura
ATGTTTGTTTTTTTACGTGCCCCACCCCCCCCCCCCCCCCCCCCACCACCTTCATGCGTCATTTCACATATAAAATGCATTGTTTTATTTTTTTAATATTTGGGAAGCTGGTGAGCTAATGTGGCTACTAACAGAAATAGAAATAACAGAAAACATCAGCCTCAGCGTTTGGACCCAGTGGGGATCTTAGGATCAGGGTATGAGGATCAGGATCTTAGGATCAGGGTCTGAGGATTAGGATCTTAGGATCAGGGTCTGAGGATCAGGATCTTAGAATCAGGGTCTGAGGATCAGGATCTTAGGATCAGGGTCTGAGGATCAGGATCTTAGGATCAGGGTCTGAGGTAAACCCCCTCCAGCTGCAGGACAAGCGAGTTCTGTTTAGTCACCTCTGTGTCTCACAGCTCCGACCGTCAGCCTCATTTATGCACTTGGCTGAAACCATCTTTTTGCACACAGCCCTTAATTGATTAGCAGCCCAATTAAAGAGCAGCGACGGGGGCCGCGGGTGGAGCAGAAGGTGACAGAATCACGCGCTCTCCTCTCCTCCGGAGTAATTCTTTTACCGAGGTTCTAAATCGGGTTTGCCTCTGACTGGTAATGGATGTCGGGGCTCTCTAGACATGCACCCGAACGCCAGCTCAATCCCTCGGCTGCGATAAAGCATTATTACACAAGGAGGAAGGTACACAGAATAACCCCCCCCAGGACAACTCCTGAAGGGTTTGATCAGAAGTTTTGGAGCTTCTGTTTGTTGGTGTGCAGGAAGTGGCCTCCATGTTTGTTTGTGAGTTTTTGGAGACCAAAAGGAGAAAATTGGAGCCAAAAATCAGATTGATAAATGGATCGTTTAATGGGTTATCTCTGCCTCGTCAACCTTCGCCTGCCTGGATCAAACAATGTGGTCCGGACACGACGGGCACTACAGCAGTCCTGCAGCTCCATGTCATCCATCACTCTCCGTCCTCTGGCTCCGATGGCACATTCATATTTCTATAAATGCCTCCTGCTCGACGTACCTGCACGGGGAAATATGGGAGGTTGTAGTGTCCTTCAGCAGTCTGACGGTCACGTGTTTGGGACACAACAGTGAAGGTCTGTAGCCACGCTTGCTAACTTGTGAGGCTGTGAGGTCTGAAACTCGTCAGGACTCGTCAGGTTCAGTTGCACTGAATGTTAATGTCGCTGACATTTAGTGTTTTAACTGATTAGCTTGCTAACGAGCTAACGAGCTAACAGCTGCACGTTCCTGCCGCCTTCAAATGGAACTCGAGAGGTTGTTTTTGACACGGAAAAGTCAAGTCGTGAAAACAAAACACAAATGACATTTATTTGTCAATAAATGACAAATAAATGTCATTTTATAATAAATAAATGTCGTTTATTGATGAAAAAAAGTCAACAAACCCGTGAATTGTGTTGTGAATACCACATTAGGTCCTGGAAAGTATCCTAACGTGTGTGCAGCCAGCATGTAAACGTATTCAGCATGTTAGCGGTTAGCGGTTCTCAAAGGTTTTCTGTCAACAAGCCCAGATGAAAAATGCTCCAAGGAAAGATTGTTAAACCTCGACGTCCGAGGTGCACAGAGGAAGGATAAAACTACAGCAACACTTAAAGAACTTTGACTGTCAGACCTGTTTCAGCTGGTGACCTTCACAAAGGTCACCCCATCTCTCATCCTGTTATCAGTCCAGGTCCAGGTCTCAGACGCTGCTCCAGTGACTCCAAACTTCAAAGAATCTCCTTCAGATTTAGCAGAAAAGAACAGCGGAGCCTCTGATCACGTGTTAGTGCATGTGTGAGAATAAATTTGCATTGCCATCACAGGTTAAATTAATCATTTTGTGTTCAGAAACCTGAGAGAAACCACCCGATCCAGCAGGAACTGAGCCTCCTGTGGAAATACGTCCCTCTAGTATTTATAAAGTGATGTGTTTGAGTCACATTTAAATTAAAAACCATGTTTTATGTCTCAATGTCACTGAGTTAGTGTGAAGTGACCCCGAGCTAAACGATGAAACGTAATAAGTCAAAGGCGAGTTCTGTTGCTGCAGCGCCGCCATGCCTCTCCATGAAGAAGGTGTGAAACGTGACAGGAGGGCTCTTCTCCGCCCTCCAGGAGCAGCAGCGACGCTCCACTCGCACTGTTCCCCCGTGTTAAAATGCAAATAGCTTCTTCCTGACCCCTCTGCAGCGGACAGGGAGGGCCGGCAGCTTTCAAAGTCACCTGATTTCTTGCTTCCAAAGGCCGCACACTATGATGCAGCAGGCACTGACAGCACGAGACAGTTCAGTAGATAATAATGTCCATGGCAACAGAGCAGCTGGCAAACCAGACAACAAAACACCCAGATCTTTAACCCTGCGCTGTCTGGGACACCTTTGCAGCTTCACATCCTCATGGAAACAGAATCACATTATTTTCACCTTTTAAGGATTAAATTGTTGAATTTGATCCAATAACGTTCCTGTACTTGTGCTCCTCTGTCTGCAGGTTTAAATACCTTAAAGACATTTGGACTCGTCCAACACAGACGAGCTGTGAAGAGCTGACCAGGCATCCTGGTGCTGTGATAACGTGCAGGATCAAACCTGCAGACTAATAAAGTCACCTGCCTCAGACGGAGACAGCGCAGCTTGCATAATGAAATATTCAGCTAACACGACATGTTAGTGGGGTGAGCCCAGAGGAAGCTTCACAGCAGACTGACTGCAGCTGACAATCATCTTCAGCAGAGAGCTTTTCTGGGCTTCTTCCACTGCCTCTTATCTGTCTGCCGGAGGAAACCCAGGAGAACCACACGTATAATAAATGTGAGTGAGTGAGTGTCTCCAAAGACTTATTTCTATGCAACTGCACAACAAAGCCGTCCTCTGATGTTGCAGAGAAGAGCTGAAACAGAGGAATGACGCTGCACGTGATGCAGTCCTCTGTTAGGATACCGTCTTTGCTGTCGTTGGCTCATGTATTACTAATTGTCTCCTGACATCATTCAGTCCTGATGCTCAGCCTTCCTCTCCCAGACTGGAAAATGTTTTTTTGTGCCATACTTGGGAAGACTGTACCGAAGAACTGCAAACTGACCGTTAACAGAAGGCCGCGTGTTGCAAGCTGCAGGAAAAACTTCAGCTGAGATGCACGTCCAGAGGATTCAGACCTAATTCAGAATATCTAAACAGAATATGTTGTTTACATGACTAGGAATATCCTCATATTTGGAATAATAGTGGAAAATAAAGATATGTTCACATTCAGAGCCCTTCAGCTGTGGACTGGCACGTCAGCACTCGGGACTTTGCTTCATCTCCAAATCAAATCATCTCTATCAATCAATGTGCTCCTTCCGGCCGTCCAGCTCAGAGGAGAAAAGGCTGCAGAAGAGATTATTTATCTGCTGTCAGGGCGGTTGTCAGGCGGCAGGACAACAACAAACCGGCGGCGTGTTCCCTGAGCGTCCAGCAGAGTCGGAGCCACAGCTCGGGGGAAAAGGTTAATAAGGACACCTCTTTGCCGGAGAGACAGCGCCGTCACTTTGCCAGCGAGGCAGCCTCGAACGGGCCTCTGCCACATGCAGCGCCGGAATATTTTACAATATTAATTGCACACTTAGTATGCCGTTGTCTTATGGCTTTTATTAGTATTCCATCAACTCAATGAGGCGTGAAAGGGCCAGATGCTGCGTCCTCATCTGTCCCACACATATTCCTGTCTGTTGTCAGTCATCAGTGCAGCGGGCGTCAGTCAGCGCTCGGATGTCGTGTATTTATTAATTGGACCAGTGAGTTTTAAAATGGATTAATAACCCTCAGGTTGGATCTACGTTATCACCGTGTGAGGAGAAAGGACCCATCACACACGCATGGTGTTGCTGTACTTGTGAGGACGCTGGTGACCCATATTTATTATCTGGACTCACACCTCACATCATCTGTTGAAGAATCCAACAATCCGATATTATGGTGCCACCAGAGTTAAAGAAACTCACAAGCAGGACAATAATCTCTGTGACAGAAGACGCACGTTAACACATTAATTCAGGCGTAGAAGTAGAAGTTCGGCAGAAACATTTAAGATTTTTGGACACTGGATCACTCACTTGGTGTTGTACGTTAGTGCAAAAATACTGTTTTACAAGAACAATTCACAATTTAACAAAGTTGTTTGTTTGTTTGTTTTGAGTCCCCATGAAGCACAGTTTACAGTTTCTACGTCCATGTGGCTGCGAGGGTCCGCATGATGTCATTTTCTACCTCTGTCTGGAGCTCGAAACCTCAGTTACTCGTCACAAAAACATGTACAAACACCTCAACTTATGCACAAACACAATTTAGTATGAACAGAAGCGCGTCCAGTCCAGTCATTCTAACCCTAAAATCCAGGTTCAGCCACAAAGGGACCAGCCTTTGTTCCCAGGCGAGCGTCCCCACTACGCGAGTCTGTAAACAGGCTGGTGTTTTAAATTCACATTTTATTCTCATGGGATCTTGTTGAGGGTTCCTGTTTATTGATATTTATGGTGGTTTATAGGTCATTTCTTGTGTGTAGATGCCTGTTTGTGCTTTGACATCTTGTTTAATGACTTTTAATTTGCTGAAGCCGACATACTGATGCTCTTTGGCTGTGTAATCATATAAAAGAGGCGTTAATTTACAACGTTTCGTTCACTTCTGCACCCCGGCACTAGTGATTTACCTCGGTGGAAGCCACTTTTACGGCTGTGCTGGAGGTGAGAGTCAGTGAAGCACATGAGTGGAAGTCTTCCATGACATTATAACTCTCTTTTACTGCACTCCAGAGCTGTGAGCTGGTGGCGGAGAGCCAGTGCCTCCATTTCTCCTTCAACACTGTCACTGAGCTGATAGCCATCAGGAGCACTTTTTTATCGGGTGCTTCCCCTCTGATACCCCCCCCCCCCATCTCTGTAAATTAAAGGGACTTTTTCAACCTAAAGTGTCGGATTGTGGCACTTTCTGTAGTGAAAATACGAGTGGTTTTGGTTTCCTTCTCTTTTTAAGTGCATATATCTGAATAATGCTGGCATCATTTTGGGGGTTGTTGTTGCCACACTGCCGATGTGTCTGAGCTGGCATGAAGTTTTGTTCAGAAACCAGCAGGTCATCTATTAATACTCCAAACTAATGACTTTCCCATCAGCCTCAGCTGCAGCCACTTTGTTTTTAGTGCTAATTAGCAAGAGTTAGCATGCTAACACGCATTCATGGTCAAAATGATACCTGCTAAACATCAGCATGTTAGCATTGTCATTGTTAGCATGTTAGCACGCTGACGTTAGCCTCACTGGGGAGCTCCTGCAAGAACTACAAGCCTTCAAGGGCCTCTTTTTCTGTTTGCAATCGCACCACCAACAGGAGATGCACACAACACACACACACACACACACACACCCAGTTCATCACATTAAGATGATGATTGTTTCTGGCTCCGGCGCGGCGGCAGACATGTTTCCATCACTTTCACTGTAACGACATTAAACCAGCGTGATTGCTGAGAGTAAATCAACATTACTGGACAGAAGTTTAATTTTTTTTACTGTCCTGACATCCTGTTCTGTGGGTACTACCCCCCCATCGTTATCCTGCATCAGTCTGCAGAGACGGGACAGTAAATGTCAGCAGACGAATCGTGCTGTTCTGAACGACACGTGACGGAGACGCTGACAACGACCATCGACAAACCTCAGCTACTGTGAGATTAAACAGTCGCCACGGTTACATAACTTTATCCTGGAGTTACATTATGTACAAATATAAAATCTTCAGATGAACTGAAAATGCTTTGCCTCCTTCAGCTCGCTGTTTGGTTGCAGCAGCGTGACGAGGTGCCATCGATTCCTCGTACGTCTTTCGTAATGAACTATGAGTGTTTTGTGATCTGCTGCCTCGATGTTTAACGTACTTCTTGATCGGATACTGTTTGAAGCAACGTCGTGCAAAGATTGGTGTTTTTTGGATTTGAACATCATGAAACGAGACACATCACTCACTCTCCGGCTCGCCGTCTGTCCTGCACACTTCTATATCACAAAACTCTTTCTCCTCTCAGCGTCCTCCGTCAGCGTCCTCCTCGGCCTCTTGGCCTCAGCCATAATGTCCATACGGAGAATATCGAACTGGACCCGTGTGAGACGTGTCGTGAAGCCTTCCTGCTCACGCTGAGTTTCATAGAGCAACAACAGACGTTACAAGTCGAGTCACATAGTTGCACAACGTTGCTTTAAAGCTGCCATTTTCTTTTTCAGTAAGTCGTTCAATGTCATCTTAGCTTAGCATGTTAGCACGCTGCTGATGGGAAAGTCACGTCGCTAGCGTGGCTAAAATCAAGCCTGATGATGTCATCTTGTCTTGCAGACTACAAACTTGAACTGAGGTTGCATTCTGGGAAATGTAGTTGCTCTCAGAAGAAGTTGATTTGTTCGAAGTTGCAGTTGGATTAGAAGATTTTCAGACTTTTTCAGTGTGAACTTTTGCTCCAGTGAAGAAGGCTCCACTTACATCCTCATGTGATTGAATTCCTTGCACCAATCCAAGCATGTGATTGTGGTGCATGGGACACGGTTGTGACCGCAGCCTACAGAGTGACGTGCTGTAGCCCTGATGCCTAAATGTCCTGAGGTGGTTCAGCTTGAGGTCCGTGTGGTGAGACCAGGGGAATCTCCCTCTAACTGAAGCAGGGCGGCCCTGTCTGTGCACGCCCCGGCTCCTCCGGCTCAACGTTTGTGATAATTAAATTTTCAGAGAGCAGATTTTGTTTTGGGGGGGGGGGGGGGGGGCTGTGAAAAGACCATTTTCTCCCGTGAGGACGTCTGAGGAGGGAAACCAGCAGAAACAAATGTGTTTCATCAAGAGAAGGACAGCCGGGAAAAGGCTTCTCAAAACAATCCCAGTCGCCCGAGGTTTCCATTATCACGTCTGAGATGGAGGACGGCGGGGGGGGGGCAGTCTCCTCAAGCAAGACTGCATTAAGCAAGACAGATATTCTTGGTTACCAGTGTGTTGTTTAATACAATTTACTGATTGTAATTAACTTGTATCCTTATTTCTATTTTATTATAAGCTAGTGATGGAACAACCGGTTCATTTCAGTCACTTAGTTCCTTAAATCTTGTTGTTTTTAACTCTTTTTAACTCTTCTTTTGGAGTAATTCTCGTGCGTTCTCACTGTTGCATTGTGTTTGTTTTCATTCTCAGGTTGTAGACTCAGTCTAAATTTGATTAAATGAAGTAAAATCCAAGAGAAGCACCAAGAGAAATGAGGGTTATCACGTCAGAGGGATTGAAACCTGCCCACAGGTGATGCTGGGGAACCCCCCCCCCCCACACACACACACACACACACACATGTTTTGGATGCTGCAGCAGCAGCAGCAGAGATGCTGAACAGTACCAGCGTGACTGCTGAGCGGGCTGAGACAGGTACCCTTGGAGTCCACTGGAAGGAGAGAGCGCGAGGGGAATGCATTACCGCGGTATTGATCACAGTGACATTACTATCAAGTGAGACGAACAGAAAGGTCGCAGTCACTCACTCTGACTTTGTGTCCGACACCGAGAGAAAAACTCAGTGAGACGTTTCTATTATTCAGTTTCCTGGGCTCAAACTTCATGTTTGCATCTCAGTGTTTCTTCCTCAGGAGGAGTTTTCTTGTTCATTACTAGAACATTTGACTTAATCATTTAATTGCGGAGATCTTTGGGAACAGATTTTATCACAGCGTCTAAACCCACTTTCTGTTTGTAGAACAGTCTTTAGTTTTATTCTCATCTGTTACTTTCACAATTTATTTGACGCTTCTCCTTCAAAGGATCTCTGATTGCTGGGAAGTTTTTTGGCCTTTTTTGATTTAGGTGTCCATATTCAGAAGTACTTATGTACTACTTATTTATTTAATAAATACTTGAAATACTTTATTTAATACGTCTTTAGGACAAATCAAAGAATGATGACAGCTGTTGGGGAGACACCAAGCCACATCTATTATACATGTAAACACGTTTATCCAGATGTGCACACTTAGATTTGATGTTGTGCCGGCGCTGGAGAAAGTTCTAGTTTAGACCCAGGATGCAGCGACGGTGCCTTTGCAACATAGCGTCGAGGGGAACTTGTTTTTGTGCAACATTTGCACGACGGGAGGCGAGCCGCCTAAATCCCTGCAAAAGAAAACGCCACTGTGATAAAACTGTATGTCTTTACATCCATCCACACACAGATCGGAGCAGGCCGGGTCTTGTTGTTTCACTTCCTGTGATACTTTCTGCTGTTTCGTGGAGTCTACCGAGTCTTCAGCTTGTTTTGAATCCTGCCGACGTACCGGCGCGTCGTGTCTGCTCCTGAAAGCCTTGTGAAACAACAGTTACTCATCAACGTGTTAGTTGCTTCAGATCAGTAATTCAGCAGGAAAGCTTTGGATCGTCAGGCGTGCTGTGGGGGACTCCCTGTGCCAGATGTGCCGTGCCTCTGGTGCAGCTGTGGGACAGGCACATCCCAACATTAACTCGCACCCTGACAGCATCACTTTATTACTCATCACTGAGAGTAATTAACTCTGCCGTCCTGGAAAACCATCTGGGGAAAAGGGTGAATCCCCATCAACGTTCCGGTTTCTGCCTGATTGTTTAGCCTTGAGTAGCTCCTGCACACCAGAAAGTCTTACAAACCATCTTTTTCTGGTTTATTATTTAGCTGCATAATCACAGTTTTTTATAAAACCAACAAGTATTTTGTAAAGCTGGAATAAAAGTCAGGTCTCAGAACGGTAGAGATGAGCTTTTTATACACTTTTTAAAAGTGTATCTGCATTTAAATCACCATCAGGCGACAGCTGATGGCTTCAGACTGGTGACTGACTAGCCACACGAGTAGTCGCTTGGTCACCAGCACTTTTCCACAAAGACATGGAAATAAACTGGGCTGTGCTTTTAAGCAGATTCTTTGTTGTTACAGATTTTCACATTACAAAATACACCAAAACAACTTATTTTCCTCCAGATCTTTTGTCCCTGTGCATCCAAAAGCTAATTTTTCCTGTTCAAAAAGCCGCTAAGCAATGAACAGCTCAGAAAATGCTTCACGTAGTACACGGTTAAGAGAAACAAAATAAAATGTGACATATCTGACTCAGAAGGTTTATTCGCTCGCTCAGAGATGAATGCATCACATTTCACAGATAGTATTTAATAACCTCGGTGTGCAGCCGCTGCAGCTGGCGTGAGGTCGAAGGTGTTCGCAGCGATGCAGAAGTTCACAGGTGAACGGGGACTTAGTCTTTGCCAAATGTCAGCTGGTTCTCCACATGAAAGGAGCACGAGGCTGTGCTGAACACTGAGATTCTGCTTTCACACTTTCAACCTGAGCGGCAACAAAAGGCAGCGTGCCCCGAGTCTGACACTGAAAATCAATCCACTAAACAGAGTTTCATTCACGCTCAACCTTTCTTTTTCCATTTGAAATATTAAGATCATAATACAAGCCATTTTGGAAATTAATCTCCTCTTCGACGGGATTAATGCAATTGAAATAGTCTCTGCTCCTCATGTCAGAGGATAACGATCGCCGGAGTTAAATCCAGATTTGGTGTCATGTGTTTGTGTAGCTGTTCAGACTGACATGACTGAATACATCACAATATAAATCTGGATAGAAACCGATTCATACGTATAAAACGTTTAACCCTCATCCTCCCCACTCTTTTCTCACAGGTACTTACATGATGATTCCTGGAACTATTCATTGAGTTCATGTTTATGGGTCCTAATTTAATGTAACACACACTATCAGTTTCCTGAAAGAAGAATAATCTGTTGTTGTTTTTTCCAGATGACATTAATTTCATAATTAATAATAATGTTAAGAAGAAATAAGCAGAGTTCATACAAAGTCTTGAAAGTTTGGAAAATGCTGGAATTTGAAATAATCCTTAAAAAAAGCTTGATTTTTCAACATCATCATCTGGCAGAATCACACTTGTAAAACCAGACATCTTTGCGGTTTCGTCACATTTATAGTAACAATTTAGATGTGATGACAAAAGCTTCCAGAGTCTGGACATTTTTGCTTTAGTAACCTTGAAAGTGCTTGAAAAGTGCTTGAACAAACCCTGAATAAGTTATTATTTTGCTGCGATGGTTGTTTCTTACAGCAGTTTCTTCTTCGGTGGTAAATCTGTTGGTAGGAGGAGGGAAGTCATTTATGTCACTATATATTTATATATATATATATAGTATATATACTATAAATATATAGATTTGTGGAGAGTGAAGCTGCAGAGAGAAGAAAGGGAAGAGGGGAGGTGTGTTGTTGTAAAATGATTCACAGATTCATAATTATAAACTTTTTCTTCCACAAACGGCTGCAACGTGATCCTTTGGTGCAACTGAGCCTGTTGTTCTGTGTCTGACAACATTATGGATCCCTGCAGAGACTCAGAGTTACATCCTTTAAGTATTTACCCAGACGAGAGGATCGACTGGACCCGTTTCCCTTTAAGTGGCAACAGGAAATACACTTTGAGAGAAAGTCTGAAACATGCAGCTCCGTCTCCTGGACGTCACATTCACATACAATCACTTTGCATTTTAAAAGAAACAACTTGTTTTCTATTAACATAATGTTGTTAATTAACATACGTGGCAAGTGACTAACATGTCGAGACAGAGCGTATCAGCAAACATTTTCATTGGCGACGTATGTATTTAGATATTTTTGCCAAATATCAGATCTTGCAGTATGATTAATATCCGCTCGCAGTGCTGTAGCATTATCCAACATGGTCTGGTTTAATGTTAAACTTGACTGACTTGAGACACAGTGTGTTTGTTCATATTTGACTGGAATCACAACCTTTCATTAACCAACAAACACAACCACAGACAACAACGTGGCACCATGTCAGTCCACAAGTAACCGAGAAAACTGTTTAATCATTTATAAATGTCATTTCCAGGAGAAACAAAGGCTGCTTGCGTTATACTTCTATATTCTTCACGTTTGTATTTGTCATCTCGGTTTGGTGCCTCTGCAGTTGCATGATGGGATGTTGAGATGTGGAAGTTGTGAGACCTTCCTGTGAATGCTCGAGTTTATAAGTGGAACTGAGGATAATTCAGCAGATAAACTGAGGTTTCTGTGTGTTTGTGCGTTTCCCCGGTCTCCTTACAGCGCAGGCTTCAATGTAAACACGAGTTAGGACACAAATGATGGAGGGCCTCAAACATATATCAAGCCAATTTCATTTCATTGGTGGAAAATCAATATATCCCAGCATCCTGTTTATCTGCAGATCCTCCAGAGACGGAGCGACGGAGGCCGACCGGCTCCTCACATGATTATCCTGAGATCCTCCAGAGGACCCGGGATAAAGTCTGGTGAGGTGGAACAACTGGATCTGATTCTTAAATACACGGATAGAGCACTTCACTAAAAGGCAGCTCAATAAAGCATCTTTACGGGCCTGTTAAACGTACACGTATATAACGTTAGCGTACAGCATGCAGTTAAGGACAATGTATGAATGTAAGTACACAGCTGAACACAATATATGACCTATGTTTAGTGGAAATGTTGCACGTTCTACCTTTGAGTGTCTGTGTTATATGTGTGCGGTTAGATGGGGGAGATGGGGGAGGACGGAGAGAAGTGGAATTGAGCATTTGTCTGGCCTGGCTCATATCTGATTAAAGTATATGAGTCCAGTGTGAGGGGTAATTTTCATCAGGCGGCCAGATAAGCTGCACAGAGATCCTTTGTTATTCAGCAGGACTGGATCACAGCCGTGTGTCCGCTGCTGCCGTCACAATCCCTGCTGATTAACACGGCAGTGGAGAGGTGATCTGCTCCACTTTCTCTCCCTGGTGTCTCTCTCTCCATCATTCAGAGCCTGGTCGGTGTCCGGGGAGATATTTCTGATGAATCGTTCCCTTAAATTCACTTCTGTGCTCAATGGGGCTCATTTGTGTCTTGGAGATCAATACAGTATCTATCTATCTATCTATCTATCTATCTATCTATCTATCTATCTATCTATCTATCTATCTATCTATCTATCTATCTATCTATCTATCTATCTATCTATCTATCTATCTATC
>JAVQJL010093943.1:0-10687 GCA_036024295.1 Nannoperca obscura
TGGGACAAATGAATAGAACGAATAATCATTTTAATATACTTGGATGTAACCCCTTTGTAATCACCAACATTTTGATTAGTAACTGTAATTTAATTACATATTTTTCTTAGGAACTGTAAAGGATTACAATTACATTTATTTTGTAATTTAACTACGTAACGCCGTTACATGTAACTAGTTACTCCCCAACACTGGTGGCTATTGGTAGTAGCCAGTTAGCTTAGCATAAAGACTGGAAACAACTAGCCCAGCTGTGTCCAAAGGTAACAAAATCCACCTACTAGCACTTCTAAAGCTCACTAACGAACACATCATCTTGTTTGTGTAATCTGTAAATATATGGAATGTATGGAACAATGACTGCGCCATCATTAAAATGGATGACTTTCCCCATATCATGTTTCTTGCTTGCATGTGATGTTTTTGTCCCATTCATTTTTAATATAATATCAAATGAATGACACTTATTGCTCATTTAGCCTTAGCAACAACACTTGCCATGGCGTAATTCAACACCCATTCATTATTTTGGATATTTTGTTAACAAAAACAAGGCAAACCACATCATTGGGCAGGTCATTAGGTAAAAACAGACTAATTCTTTAAATTATTTAATTTATCTGTACCATTACTCATTTTAAGATGCTTTCATAATGTTTTAGCATGTTTCCTTCAGCACCAGATAAGGCTAATGTCTGTACACTGTGGTGGTGAGAGTGTGTGTGGGGGTGGGGAGGTGGGGATTAAACAGAATGATTGCTATCAATTGATGTTGACCGTCTCTTACACCCCCAAATCCATTGGCCTTTGTTGTGTTAAGAAGCTTTGAAGGACTCTTTATCCTTATACATTCGATTTAGACTAGCGTTTTGCACAGGTTTCAGGCTGTAATCTTTCCTTTTGACGACCTCTTAACAAGTTAAAGGTACATTAAGCAAATTTTTAGGTTCATACTTTAATTTTGAGGGACTACTAGAAAATATTTACATGTTTTATTTTCACAAAAATTATTACATATCATTACCCCCCCCCCCCCCAACAAAAAGCCCAGTCAGCTGCCACAGGCCTGACCAAGCACCGCCCACTAACTTCTGCATTTGCTCCAGGAATATATATTAAGAGCTGGATAGGACGCCAATGTTCCCCAGTGGCCACTCATGGTATTATATTTTGTATTTAATTGTGACTTTTTCTATTTTGAATTTTTGATCCAGAAAGTTTTAAATTTGTAAAACTATGTGACATGGGGGGAGAAATACTACTGTGCATATTCACTGGACTGCATACTCTGGAAGTAAACCCAGAGGCTAGAAAAAGATTTTGCCTTATGCACCAGGAGAATAATTCTCATTTGACTGAATCGGTGCCATCTTTGGTCCGGTATTCAGTTCTTATAATACATCCATGATTTACTTCCCCGTGTTTTTGCATTGCTATTTTCTTTGTCATCCATTTTCGTTCAACTCCCACCCTACTATGCTGTGATTGGCTGACCTGAGTAGCAAAGCTGATCATGTCCTCCACCAGGGTAAAGGGTTTCTTGTATGCTGAAGATGTGTCAGCTGGTAATGAAGCTCTCAGGTCACAGTGTTTATCCTGCCAGTCGATACAGAGACTTCCCTGATGCTGCTGGCCTGTGTGTTGTATTCAGGCCGTTGCTTGACTAAATCATGACACCTGCCCGGCAATAACGTCCTCCTTCGATGGTTTCTTATGCAGTGAAGAGAGTGTGGTGGGACCAGGAACACCTCATCAACCACGAACTTCAATAGGTTACTCAAATGAAATGTAAAACATGGCAACATGACATCTTACTTGTAGATTATATAGTCATGTTTTATCAGGGCCAACAATGTACACCTGCAGATAAATTTGGTCTTCAATTAAAGAAAATCATCTATTTAACAGTGTGTGGTGATCACACTTCTAATGTCAAGGTGATTACAGTGTAAGAAGAGGAAACCAAAATGACAATGGCTTTTATCCCATAAAGTGACCAGTGAAGTGACCCGCCCATTGTAATTGTGTATTTGTTCTAGTTTTTTATCTTTTTTAATTTGCGTGATCCCTGTAAGGATCACTCCCAGTGTTGATGAAGTCTGATACATTTCCTAAAAGTGTGACAATTGGAAAGTATTTTAGTATGTTTTTATATTAGTAATTATAGTGTATAGTATATATTTGTGTGCATTATTTTGAGCAGTGAAAAAACGTTTCAGAATGGTAGTGATGTCATGTATGCAAGAAACAGTTTCAGTTCTCTTGAAACATTTAGACTGTCCCTCAATATTACATACATACATTGCTACAGCGAGCGTGTGGGCTCACCAGCTTAGCTGTTCAACGTGCTAACGCTAGTTGTCCAATTGTTGTGGGCACATTTCCACAACAAGCTGATCCACTGGGTCTTCATATCCTCAGATGATATTAGGACATGAAGACTTTTGTGTTGCGTCTTGTAACCAAAATCAGAAAAATCTGCATGCTGTGCTCATACCTTCTACATTTTTGTGTTACCAGAGTCGGAAATAGCGAGGAAATAACACTTGCTGACAGTGAGGTAGATTCACTTGGTATAAGCCCTGCAGAATGTCACACAGGGAGGCAAATCTGACTGATCTGACTTTTTGGAACACATTTTCTGATGTAGCAAGAGTAAAAGAGAGAGGATGGTCTTTTCTTATAATTTGGGAGTCTCTAAACGCACCAAGGACACCTATTTATTTTGAAAAGCCACAAAAATTTGCATTTTGCTTAAAATGTGACCTGTTAATAGACATGCAACCATTTGATTCATGCACTGCTTCAAAAGCATAAAAGAGCCAATGGTTAAAGATTCCAAAATAGCAGACATACATATAATCTATATGTTAGCTCAAAGCTGTACAGATCCTTCCTTCACGCTTTTACTGAGACTGACATTAAAAATCTCCTGAGAGCAGACTTCTCTTTTCATCAGGCTTCTTCCAAGAAGCTGCCACCGCACCTCAACCGTGGAAGTAACAAAATGGCATGCATTTTTTATGTAGTTACTGTATTGTGGGGTTTCTTCTTATGTTCTGTCACATTTCCTATTGAAGTCTCTCGCTGTGAGCCTCCTAGCCAAAGTAGACTCCTTGTAGGCTCATTCCCAGGATGTCAGGGGTGATAATCAGATCATGAACCTGATTTCTTCTACAGCGACGGTCATTCAAAGGCTTGTCAAGAAAAGCAGCAACTGTTTATACCCCATCTTTACTAAAATGAGTCATTTGCTATGTGACCTACTGAAGGGAAGATGCTAAACCCCCCCCTCTCTTGTCTGAAATACAACAGCTGTCTCCCACATTATTCAGGTGACTGACAGCTAGAATTGCCTAGCCAGCAAGTGGAAAAGGAAGTATCATCACAGCTACTCAGGCAGTAGCTGTGATGATACTGTATGGTGTGATGATGCCGGTGTTACAGTATCAGCAATTTATGATTGAGCTTTTTTTCATTGAGTCAGTTTCATGAAAGTGTATATATTCGTCAGTAAACTTGTGCAAGTGGTGCTGCACAGGGCCTTGCATTGCAGATTGTTTTTATTTTTTATTTTACTAAACATACCTCAATGCAAATTTCCTGTTTGTCTGGAAATAATGTTCTCATGATTATTCCCTTCTGGGTGATGATTCTAGGTCTTAGATAAATGTGGCCTGAGACCAGAGCAAGCATGAAGGACTATTTTAGTGTCATAATTGATCAGGCTTTGTTTTCTCTTGTTTATTTATTTAGCCCTCCATCTTTTGCTCCACCTGTTTATCTGCTGTTCAACTGTCTATCGCTTTGTCTAACTGTTTTGTTTGTCTGTCTGTCTAGTTTTTTTTCTGTCCACCAGGCTGTCCGTCTATTACTTTCCCTCAAAGGACTTAAAAACACATGACCTGTAGAGAGATATAATTCCAAAGTAAACAACAAACCCCCCGTTTCCTCAAAAGCATTGGAAAAACATTTCCCAGCTCTGAGATTGCACTCAGAATTCTTCTGATTATCCCAGAGGCTATGGAATCAGCACTGCTTTTCAAAGTTGAAACAAATAATTTACTATTTGCGTACACGAGTGTCTCAGGACAGACTGTGTGGGCTCACTTATCTATCCATTGAAAAGTATGTTGCATTGAAGATTAATTACACAGATCTAGCAAGAAAATGTATTTACATTTATTTACACATGATAGGATTTATAATAGTGCTGACATACTAAAATGTGCCAACATTAGAAAACTTTCTAAGAGTTGTCATGTATGTGGGTTGAATGTAGTGCTTCTTTGTGCATAACACTATAGTATGCGTTTAATGTTGTTTAAGGAGAGCATACTGCAGCTTTTACTGAGCATAATGCTGTTGTAGCACTGTACAGTGCACACCTTGTTAACACATACAAACACACATTTATAGCTGTAAATATATATTTACCTCTTATATTGTAGCTTATTGTTTATCTCCATTTATACTTGTGCTGCACAGTTTAACTTGTAATCTACAATAGATTTGTGTGTTGTACTGTAGTTGATGCGTATACATGCCAGTGGTAAGTTCACAAAAGGTCTTGCAACTCTTTTGTGATGGCTCTGAGCTTAGTGTTTACACAGGCTGCAGAGTGAAAGTAGTGTGTTAGCAGAGCAGCAGCTTCAGTGCTCCATATGCGTCTACACAGAGCCCAACACACATGTGCATACACACTATAGTTACATGTGCAAAATAGAAGAAAATGGACTTGAAGCATAAACATGCTCTTTGGGACATATTTCTGCATGTATAGCATGAGTAAAATGTGAGCTGTTATGCAGCCGGTGTAGACAGCTCTATTGATTCAAATAGAAGCATATTTGTTTCTTCAGTCGTGTAAAACAGAACGTGGCTGAAACACCTCCTGCATTGACAAGCTGTAAGAGAAGACTTACAATCAGCATAGTTTAACTAAATATTAAAGCTGCATTCATTTATTTATTTTTGGCCACTTGGAGGCAGCAGAACAATCAGAACAGAACGTCACCTCATGAAGTTGATATGGTGAACGTGGTAGCAAACTGTTTTAATACACATTTAATTACACATTAAGCAGTGATGAAGCCACATTACCATTCATGTGGAGTGGAGAGTACATGCTTGACACAACGGGTTAACGGGAGTCTCACCATAGACACTTGTGGTAACATGCTTTGATTGTATTCCCCAGAGCAACTGTGTTTACATTCTTTGATTTACTTTGTGATAGAAGCAACAGTGGGAAGGCCCATCTTGTTTCATTGCTGAATATGGGACTGTTCCAAACAGTTGCTGTGGTTATATTGTTTCATTCACTGTGATAAAGAGAGTGGGTCGCAATAAGCAGAAGATTTGCAGTGGAAATGGCTGTCCTAGATGTCTTGCTGAAAAGGGGATGATAGCAGAGCCATAGTGTAACTCCTTAACATAAAAGTATATATGATTAATATGACAATAAACCCTTTTTATAATTTTCCACTCTGTTTTGGTCTCCACCTGCTCCTGGTGGAAGTATCTGGCTTTTCAGCTGCTAAATCCTCCACTGTGTTCACCAGCCAGTTGCTGACTTTATTGGCTGTTTGGTGTTGGGCAGGTGGCATTCAGTGGGTTTATTAGACTATTTTCACTAAAAACAGCCACCTGCTGCGGCTGGTAGATGAGAGTGGTGAGACTGAGCCAATGCAGTAAAGTTGGGAGCTGTAAAACCAAGACAATGACTTAAAATGTGCTTTGTAGAGCTGAGGGGAACTGCAGAGTCAGGTCATAATTATCTGCGGGTTTGTCACTACAAGCCACTCTTTTCACCTTACACAAAGTAATTTGATTCATTGTTCATTTTAAAATATTCATTACCGCAGCATTAAATGTAATATAACTTTAATGATATCAATCACAATTACAAATATTAGATTATATTAGTTTTTGGTGTAACTTAAATTGCTGTAGTAATCCTGGCCTGGCTTAATGGTGTGTTAGGGTATGTGTTTTACCAAATAGAAAATGTGAAAAGGTTTTGAAACCACAAAATCAACAATACAAAGGTACATTTGTCATTGTACAACACAGCACTGCTGTATAATACAAATCTAATTGAAGTTGTAGCCCCCTGCATGCTACACACACAAAGAACATGTTCTGTGTGCTTATATACAAACATTAGAATAAAATACAAATAAAAACAATAGATACAGTTTCTTATATACAAGCATTATAACAGAAAAGTCCATTTCATTTATATATGGTGGAGTGTGGAGGACGAGGTGGAGTTGAGGCTCTGTAGTCTGGTGGTACGACAGTGACTCTAATAACATAGTATATCCTATCTTTAAAACAGTTTCAGCAAGTAGCAACAAATACTTATTGCATTATCTTTTTTACAAAAACATCTCATCCAAAGACTAATGAAGTGGCCTCTGTTGTCATCATTTTTAGAGACATATGTAACTTTTCTGTCTTTCTATTGAATGAGCTACATGTCCCTGACCAGTAAATATATCACTTATATTGCAAGCAATCAACTGGAAAGAAAAGGCCTCATGTCACACAGTTGAATATTTGGAGGCCTGAAATTTTAAACCATGAATTATTCATTTGTGGCACTTTAATGAATGTGAAAAGACTTTCCCTATCATTCATAATCTGTTCAGCTGCTGTAATGTGACCCTTGGGCTGTGGGCACTTAGTGGGGTTTCCAACAGGCCATGTGATACCTGAGCATGGAAAGAAGGGGCTGAAATAAATGTTCAATGCATGCAGAGATAGAGAAAAACCTGGAACTTTTGCAACATATCTAATACTATTTCAGGATGATTTCCCAAAAAGGACACTGAGGCCAATGAAAAATCATCTAGTTATTGAGAGTTTCATCTTACGCTCCAAAATATGAGTAATATATTCGTAACCCGTAAAGAAACAATATCCAACAGATTTTGTGGGAGCTCATATATACAATCCTATATATATATATGATTGTTTAAAGGTAATGTACAGCTCCACATATAGAAAGGACATAGATGGATGATGACAGAGTAATGCATCGTGATTTGTATTCTGAATTTGTGTTAAATCACAATAATATTGCCTTACAAGATAGTAACACCCTGCTGCTTTCAGACACAAAATCTAAAATATTTAATTATTCTCACTTGAGTCATTGAAAAGGTAATCTGAATTGTCCTTGATATATCACTTACTTATTTATTCATTTAAGGTGTTTATTGTTGTGTTTGTTCCTTGGATTTGCCGTTGATGAAGTTAGAGTCTCAGTATTTCTTGTCTGGGCAGCCATGGTGGATTGTTGTATATATTAACTACTCAGTTCTTCTGTTTATTCAAAACAAGCCCCTGTTGTTGTTGCCAGAGTCATGAAATGCATTATTTCCTCTGAGAGTCTTTTTATCTACCAGTCTGACCAGACACTTACAGGTGAATTCACAAAAGGATTTCTTGGCTTTTGCTGCCGCTAAACTAGCACAAAGAAGACAAAAAGAAACTGTGTAATTCTGTCACAGTGCTGCGGGGCTATTTGAACATATTTAAATTTAGTAGCATATGCACAAATTAGACACAAAATGTACCCCTTTCTATGTAACCTCACTGCAAAAAACCCTTTTGGACCAACCAACGGATCTTGAGATGGGACAGATAGTGGATGCAAGTGATATGCAATTCATGGTGCTATCAATCCATTATTTGTGAATGTGCCCCCAGTTGTTAACAACAGCAAATGCCAAGTATTTTTTTCTAACTAGACTATAGGTTGAATCTCCACAGTGTTGTGTTCAATGAGAGCAAGATTCATATTTCTTTTGTCATTGTGATTGGAAGATTTCCTTTATTATTTCATTGCATTATGACTTTCAATGAAAAACTGTTGCAGAATCGCAAGTCTATGTTTTTGAGTCATCCATGTGTTTGTTTTAGTTAATGGATACTTGCTAGCTACTTAGCTAAACTGTTACCATTGTGATAAAAGCCCTAAACTTCATCTGCTGGCTTTTTTTGCCATTACCAAACAACTACAGATGCATTACCGCCACCTTCTGCAGTAAGATTTACTATTTGGCAGAGTCTAAGTGTCTAAGTCAAATCTAATCAAAAGTGTATTAAACCTCATATGGCTTTGGGTATAGGACACATAAGAAACCTAGATACTTTTAGAATCAGGGAGCTGAATAACCAGGTTACTTCAAGCATAGCCATGAAACACCATATCCCAAATATGATCAAAACCAGGGTAACTAGAATATTAGTGTGTGCAAATATATTCAAGTATTTCATATTTCTTTATCTGTTCAGTATGCCTGTTCTGTGGAGCAACAAGGATGAGTAAAAAGGAGGCATGAAAGTTTGGATGTAAAGTTGAACATTTCAAAGATGCTGCTGACTTTCACTTAGAGACAGGCAAAGAGGACGAGTAGAAAATTGTAAATGCATTGATGAAAGGTGATGAAAGGCATGGGTGGGCTATATGCTTTTTCACAAGGTTGTAACAACTAACTAGGCTCTCCTGTCTATTACAGAAATAAATTAGTTTACCTTAGGGGTCTCAATTAGCCTACAGACGGTGTCAATTTGAATGAGCTTCCTGTCAAATATGTTAAAGCTGGTTATTGTTAGCCTTGTTACATTGTATTAATACAGAATCAGAAGGTACTGTAGCATGTAGTAGGCACAAGTGTATGCAAGATAATGCCTTTTATTCATTTCTGGTTAGAAAAAGGTTTGATTCAGGCACTCTAGTGCATATCCTAAGCAACATGTATGTCATACCTTCAGTTTTACAGCACATAACAATTCTCAACACCCTGAAAATATCCTCTTTTTTACTTGAATAAAGGAAGTACAACATGTAGGTGAAAATGTGAAAAGAGGCTCTGGTGTACCATTGACAGAAACCCCTAACCCAGACAAACGATATACCCATCAGGTTTTGTCATAATCAATTTTATTTTAAATAATCCAACATTCACTTACCCCTGATGTGACCACGGACATAGTTTTGGTTTTATGTACTGAGGGTTTGACATGTCCACCTGTGAAACTCTGCCAACACAGAAATCCCATAGAGGTGACTGGAATTTTGTTTGTGCTCATCACAGCACTGGAAAATAAAACTTAAAAGAGCCTAAAACGTGTCTTTCCAGAAATAATGTCCTGGTTACTCAGACCTCTCTGTCAGTGATTTTTATAAGGACTATTATACGTTTCAGTGAAACTGCACACAGATAAGAATATATCTGGAGTAATCACCTTATTTTGGCTAACATGTTAGTAGCTACCAGTCATCAACATTAGCTTCCATTTGGAGTTCTATTTGGGTTCACCTGACAAATGTAACTCCAATATTGACTCTTCTTTTAGATCTTTTTTGCTTTTAGCTTTGTCAGTTTGTTTTGTGGTGGGCATATAGCATACTTTGGGTTTTAGCAGAGCTTGCTTTCTGAAAACTGCTGCCTGCTTGGGGATTGATAGGAGTGGTGGGACTGAAACTTAAACTACAATTGGTTATAGAACCAAAACAAAATGCTAAAAGAACCACAAATATTCCACCCATTTGCAGTTTGGTGGTAAGACTTTTTTACTTCATAAGTAGTCATTTGGTTTATTAATAATCTACAAGATATTGATTACTTGAGCTTTTATAACATCTTGGAAAAACAGTTATAGAAAAACCTTTGGAGAACTAAAATGTAAAAAGCATCATCATTTTAAAATTTGATTGTGCAGAACTTTTGAATGAGCTCATTCTTGAATTTCAATACATTTCACTTCTTGAAAAATTTCCAACACATTCCCAAAGGAAGTTGTTTAAATAGCAAGGTATCTATCATAAGAGACCTTAGACCTGTTACCTATTTGTAAAAATGTGTGCCATTTGCTTTTCTTAAGGAAAGTACCCCTTTTCCCTCTGATGTTTACAGTGCAATCTAGTGAATATAGAGTGTGTTTTATTATGGCCAGTGCAAGCAGGGCTCTATCCACCTGCAGAATCTATCAGTCTTTTTGTGATAGCTCTGCTGGAGTCTGTCTTGCTGCAAACCAAATTACACTGAGTAAATGGCCTCTATGTTGCCAGTGCAGACATTCAAGTCATTATGATTAGTTTTGGTATTTGTGTGTGTGTGTGTGTGTGTGTGGAAGTACGTGTTTGTGGAATCTGACTTTTTCTCCTAATAAATGTAATCTTTTGTGCAAGCACACTTTCATATTTAGAAAAGTGGGACTAATGTTTGCTCCAACCGTACATGTCCTATATAATGTTATGGTTAATCCAATGTATGGACTGCCTCATTTGTGGAAGAGGCGCCTTCAGTCATATGAAGGCTACACCTTTGTAGTCCTCATTCTTCGAAGGAGGCAGCCCTTGAAATAGGCCACAGCTGCTGACACAATGAATCCCAGTGAAAAGGTAGGGTGCTAAATGAGGAGCTAGAAATAATTTTGAAGCCCATACTGCCCCTGTGTATTAAATCTAGCTTATTTTCCCAGTCTAAAGTACTCACACTAGCCTGTAACTATCTTGTTAAGCTAGTTATGTAGCCTGCTAAGATTCTAGGATTATGAACACGGTGAATATGATGCTAGATAGATAGATAGATAGATAGATAGATAGATAGATAGATAGATAGATAGATAGATAGATAGATAGATAGATAGATAGATAGATAGATAGATA
>JAVQJL010093944.1:0-12017 GCA_036024295.1 Nannoperca obscura
TAGAATCGGGGGGGGGGCTGACCACAGGGAAAGGAGGTCACCCTCCGGTCGTGTCATGTCAGAGTGAGCGCAATGAAAAATGAAAATCCAGTACTAAAAGTGGAAAGTCACCCTTAAAACAATATTTAATATATAATGTGGATAATAGGAGGCAGAAAGGCAGAAGTGCTTTAAGTGTCCCTTGAGCCTGGAATTAAACTTGCTCTTTTAATAACCTGATGATTAACACATTCATAAGGCCTGACTGCAGGCTCCTTGCAGCTACATGGAACATCCATAAGTACTGATTTATGACTCGTGTCAGCCTCATCACAAATGAAACGATCATTTGTGATGGACCAAGGAACAGTGTGTCAAAACTGTTTGGCTAAATGAAAGAGTAAAGGTCTTCCTGTCACTTAACATTTGCAGAAAAAATAGAGGCTTGAATTTAACTTGTTTTTAAATTATTCCGCTCTTTATCACCTGTTGCTCTTCTCATCCTCCTCTCTGGTATCAGACTGATCAAAGAGTTGTTTTATCTTTGCAACTAATTGAGAATTTAAGTAACACTGTGTTCAGTATTGTTCAGGAATGGTTTTCATTTTTACTTGCCATTGGATATTGATTGATCATTAAAGGGAGGAAATTCCACTGCATTCAGATTGATGGTAACAGTAACAAAAGAAATCTGCCATTTAAATTATATTTTAAGATGCTGGCATATGTGCTCCTACAGCAAATGACACATATGACCTCAGTCTAAATCATCAGACCTGCTAAACCTAAATCTAAACACAAAGTTAAAAGTAGTCATCTGGAATTCTAAATTAATTATGCTTCTTTAAAGCCACTGATGTAACGGCCGCAGCACTCCTGGCTCTGACCTTGTGTCTCTCTGCAAAGAAGTGGCCACTGCTGCTGCACAGTTATTAAAAACGTGACACCTTTTCAGCCCCAATAACCCTCATGCAGGTGTCATCTGAACGGTAACGTACAGATGACACCATGTGCAGTGACCATGCTAAGTTTAATGTCTTTCTTGTTGTTTTTTCCACATGCGGATCACTTCAGGAGCTTGTCCTGTTCAGAGTTTTACTGGATATTTGTCATGTTTCACTAGCAAGGAGCACACCCTCCATATGATACGTTTAAAAGATTTATTGAACAGAGGTACATTTAGAATGTTTGAATATTGCTGATGGTTTGGGGAAGCTTAGTGGGGACGTGGCCCTCGGGTGCGACAAACCCCCAAAAAGCTCCCCATACCTGAAGAAGAGATTAAGCCAATTTAAGATCTTTGGGATCTGACCGGATGTAACGGTGATATGCTTGCGAGGACCCGCGAACCATGATTTAAATTAAGTGGGAGACTGAGGTGGCATAGTACAAACCCCCAAAAAACCGCCAGACAGAGTGGCAACCCGGTGCCGGACTCCGCAGACGGTGCTAACTGGTGTGGTCGGTGGTCGGCCGAGAGCACCGGCATTCCCGTGTCGGCGTCCCGGGCGTTGCTAGTGCTAGTGGCTAGGATGACGACTGGCATCCTGGTGCCAGCTATCCAGCTAGTGACGTGGTTGACGTAATGGGGGTGTGTTCCTGCTCCCGAAATTCCGCTAAATAGCATCAAATCAACTCAAGAAGATATTGCTCACCTATTGCTAGCCATTCAACTGAAAAGCTCTTGGAAGCATTTAAAAATGGTAATGTTACAACATTGTTGAATCATACAGTGGATTCTTAAATAGTTGCCCTAGATGGCCTTTTTTGAAAACTTCCTATATAGGAGACTGTTCTAAAACAGAGAGTCAGAAATAGAAAATAGAAGTATATTTGAACATTTCCAACACTTCCTCCATGTTTACTTATTTTCTTATAATACATTTCTACAACTTTAAATCCATCATTACAAAACAGTAATGTCATACTCACCACTCTGAAAACGTTTTCTCTCTTCAACAGTTATAACATTTGTTCTGTTTTTACTGATGGAATTAATTGTGTAAAAATGTACATTATACTCAGTTTACCATGTGAGCTGTAAATTACAGATTATTCCAATCAATTAGAAGCCTTTTAGGAAATCAAACTTTTTTTTTTTTAATTTAAAACTTGCTCATTATTTTAACTTTAAATGCAAATTTACAGTAAGAGAGACATTTTGATTTTTATTGCCAATTTTTATCCTTTGCTTTTCCCATTTCAAACAGGAGTGGTCACTTTGGACCTGCAATTTTTCCCTTCCCCTACCCCAGCAGTCAGCAGTCCTTTAGCACTTCCTTGCTCCAGTCCATCAAGTGCAGTCTCACTCTCAAATCCAGAATCTAGAAGCTCAGACGATTGTGGGCCAACCTCCCTTATCGGAAAAATGTGACCAGAGACATTCCAGGTGCCATGGAACCTCATGCCTGTGGAAATTTGTTCAGCAGTAGCTGCTGACAAGAGACCTTCCCCTGGAGCACGGCGACAGATGGTCTGAGTTTTGGCAGATGAGATGAGGAGGCATGACCTAAACCTAACATGCTCACATGTGTCACTGTCTGCCGAAACATCACCTGCCCGTACCCTCAGAGTTTTGCTGATCTGCTTGACAATGGTCAGCTACTGGGAGATGGCTATACCTCACTCTTAATTCAAATTAAATAGCAGCTTTTGCCAAAACCATTTATCTGGTGATGACTAAAAAGATTCCAGATTCCAGCCTGACCTCCCATCTGAGGAGACAGATGAAACAGCAGAGCAGAAACGTCAACGGATGGAGGAGATATACTGTTGAGATGGTACAAATGGGGCTGAAAGAACAGAAGTAAAGGAACTCATGGAAATAACCTTCTGCCTCCAGCGTCAACAAATAAATGCAGCACCAGCCATTGCAGATTTAAGAGAGCAATGGCCATACCTTATCGCTCAGAAAAGGCTTCTCACTGATGTCAAAGTGCTGTGTGCAATTGAGCTTGCCATAGAGGAGTGTGGAAGAGCCATCATGTTCTTGAGTTCTTCAACAACAAATCCACCAATGCAGATGTCCTGGCAGTCCTTTCATTGGGTCCAAACCTTGAGATGTCCATCTGCGTCATCCAGCTCCTGATGGCTCACTTCTCTGAGACCCTGGAAGGATTGATCCTTCTTGCAAATATATGCATGCTATGATTTTCCTGACAAGAAAAATAAACCTAGTCTTTCTTTATTTAAGTAGTGAAAGACAGAACCATGTGCCATGGCAGCTGATGTAAAAAGGACATTTCCTTCAACTCCTCAATTGATATGTATAGAAATACATATTTTTCTTTCGAGCCATAAGTTATACAATTTTCTGGATTTCAGCAAAAGGGTTCAGTTCTTCAAAGATACAACAATATTGGGGGGAAATAACATTCAGTTAGATACTTAAAAAAAGTTGCAACATCATTTCACAATACACAGTATATACACCTTTTCACTTAAAGTCTGTGACCAGTCCATGATCAACATATTAAAATGCATTTCTTATGTTAAAAGAACAGGGCTCATCTGTGAATGGGTAAACTGTTTTCAGTTTCCCATGCATTCATTTGCCATGTGAAAATGGCAAATGAATACATTTTTATGTCAATGCTGACATGGGGTTTTCTTTGTGAATTTTCAGGTGAGACACCAGTATTCACAGCTGGATGATCAGCCTTGAGGGGCACATTATTTATGAGGGCATACAGCCAACTTTTCTGTCTGGGCTTGCTGCTGTCTTTTTTTACTTACTACACCTTAAATCTTCAGTACCAAGACGATGCTGCATGCATATTGGAATTCCTGTGTGATGATATTTTGAGGACCTTGTGTTGCTCGCACAGATCCACTGTCCAAAACATCTGATTGCCGGAGCTTGTTAAGACAGCTCTCCTGACACTGACAAGGGAAGGGCAAACTACCACTTTCCATGAAACATTTTTGTATATGAATTTACAGGTACATTTTTTTAACATTACCTACACCTAATGTAGTAAAGGGCATTGTTCTTTGATACAAGAATAGACTTTGCTATATTTAGATTAGTGAGTGTAAACTTTTTTCCCACACTAATTCTGAATACACACATTTGTTTTTCAAGGAGTTCATCTGGATCAGTCCTAAGAGAGGCACCAAGGCTGAACGAGGAAATGTCCGGTCAAAGCAGACGAGAAAGGTTGCCTAGAAGAAGGTTGAAGTCAACCCTCATGTCTCCACATACACACGTTCTCTCTATCTCTCTTTTTCACTATTGGTCACTCAGTCAGTTTTTCGATCATTCCCTTTCTCAGTTATGCACTAACTCAATCAGTCAGTCTTTGTTCTTGTCCAGAGTTCATAAACTACAAGACTTTTTAAAGTACTGTATTTATTATTTATATGGCTGAAATTTAAGTTTATTTACCTGAATAAGCTTTGGGCTTTGTTTTATCAATTACCTTCTAATTTTAGAAGAATGTTTTGCAGTTTCATTCACTTCAGTCATTCATTTGGTTTCTCAGCTACTGATTTTGATAATATTTTATGTATTTATTTGTGTTCAGTGTTCACACTGACTGCATTTCTTGTGAAAGTTAATATGTTTTTTAAATGGCTGAAATTTTAGTTTTTGCCTTAAACATGCATCAGACTTTTATTTGTTTTTCAAGAAAGCTTTTCAAAGGTTATTCAAAAGCTTAATAAAGAGAGAAGTTTTGAAAAGACACTTCAGTCTTCAGAAATTTTAACCCACTATTTTAAAAGCCACATTTATACACTATATTAAAAAACTGTATTTTATAGCAAGACTGCTAAGCAATAATTTAACAAATCACAAGGTTTAGAAAATACATATAAAATAAGTAATTGTTGTCCTTTTTGCTAGCAGCCCATTATTCGATAGCTTATACAATAGCATGTATTGTATTTGTACAGTAATTTTACTGTAAAGGTAGAAAATAACAGCTTTATGCTGTACTTACAAAAACAGTAGCACAATTTCAACAACAGCAACACAGTGACAGTGATCCCCCCCGATCTCTGTTTAAGGATCTCATGGCCTGGCCAGCTAAAAAACACACTCACACCTCTCCAAGACTCTGCGTAATATTACGCACAGCTTGCACAGCATAGATACTTTCATTAACGTTTTAATTTAATTAAACTGTTAACTGACCTTGTGGGCTTTTCTGACACCCGTGAGCTGAAAGATTCACAGTTTATACAGCGACCTCAGGATTAGCAGCAAACCTCATGCTTTATCAATTTGTTTCAAGATTTAAGGACTGTTTAAAAACATCCTCCATTGCATAAATAAGAACACATAAATCAGTCTTTTTCAAATATGGACAAGAATTAGAATTAGCCCACAATTACAGCCGGCACTTTCTGTGTGGTCACCTTTCAATATTTAAATAACTACATTTTACAGTACAGGTAAATAGTAAACAATAAGCTCAATTTTGAGACCCCCTCAAAATTTAATTGAATTCGCCTTTGGATGCATGGCTTGTCTTCTACCAAATCTAACTAACATCTATTTACTAGTTTTAGAGATAAAGGATATCCAGACCACAGTTCATACCACAGTGTAGTAAAGCGTGAGTAAGTCCTTCCTCTATTGCTGCAGCCAGGAAAAAAGAGCCTAAAAACTAAATAATGTGTGTCATGTCAAGGTCTTTCTTTCACGGAAGACTGCTGCTACACTTGACTGCACCGTTTGTGTTCACAACTCGAATGTCGATTTGTTCCCCCGCCATGCTAAGATCTAAATTCTTACATGAATAGATTTTTAGTCCATTATTACAAGTCTTCCTTTAAGCAAAACTCTGTGCACTACATCAAAGCAAACTAAGCTAACCTGAATTCTCCTCTGTCACCGTGACCACAGCTCTTCTACTCCTCTGTGTGAAAGCATCGATCCAGAAGAAAACACTCCAGAGGAAGGCGATGTGGCCTTGAGATGGCCTTGGTACCAGCAGAATAAGATGGAGCCTTATTATCATCTCCATTCACACACACATACACACATGCACGCACACGTGGTCCATCCAACATGCATACCAATGGACAATGAAACTGAAGCAGGCCCTCAGTCAGAGACATCTACACACACAAGCATGCGCACAGGGACACAATTACGTACTAATGCGCACTCTCATCTACACACACACACGCACATGCACACACACACACACACACACAGTCACATGTAATACCAAACCACTGATCAATAGCAGTGCTAATGGGAACTTGCGACAAGCCACAGGACCCAAGCCAACACACACACATACACACACGCCATTAACTGGCCGTTACTCTAAAATGTGTCCCTGAAGGTAGCCTAAGTCAGAAATACATATGGGTCTACACATGCACATAGACATACGTGTCCATACACACTGTCATTGGCACGGTAACTAAAGAGAGAGAGAGAGAGAGAGAGTCCCCTTCAAAGTCAGTCATGTTCCTGCTGTAAAAATGCAAATGTTGCCTAGAGGTCAACCAACCCTGACACACACACGCACACACAGAGCGGAGTGTGACACCACTAGAATGCCGGCCTCTCATGTGGAACCAGCTGACCTTCGGCCACTGATACTTGTCCTTGACTCACATGAGAGGGGGACACTGCAGTGTGCGTGCGTGTGTGTGCGAGAGAAAGAGAATGACAGAGAGTGCATGTGAATGCATTACTGCACTGAAATGCCATGCTGCAATATGTATATGTGCATCTACAGTTATAGCTAATAATCTTATACTGGGAGTGTTTGTATCATGTATATTGCCTTTATATTATATAATTATAAAGTCTCACTATTTTCATTTTTTTGTGACAACCACAAAACTAATAAATGAATGGATAAAAGGAGCATATACACCAGCTTTTTCTCTGATCCAACATCATTTCTTTCAAGCTTCGTGCTCATACACATCAAATATTTTTCAGTTTAAAGAGAACACTGTTTACTGTAGTTCACAGTCAGCAAGCTTATGTAAATATAGATAGAGAAATGAAAAGGGTAATGGTGAAGAAATGCAGAGGAGCTGCACGTTGAGGTAATAAAAAAAACTGTGACACTTAAGAATGTTTGCACTGCAAACTGTTGTATTTTGTTATCCAATTTTCATATGTTGCAAATACAATGCCAATAAAGTAATAAAGATTAGATTTTATAATAATAATATAATTCATTATAATATTAGAGAAATAATGATAAAATGACTATGAGATTATCCTAAATAATATTTGCTGTTTTGCTAAATCAGATTTTAAAATGTATTAACATCTTTTTCAAAATTAAACATTCTTTAAGGGTCTGCTACAGCATGTGTGTATGTGGGGCTGTTTAAACATGTATGTGTGTGTACCTGCGTGACTAGGACTGAATGATAGGTGTGCACGGTACATCCACGTATGTGTGTGTGTGTGTGTGTGTGTGTGCTGATAGATCCTTTTCCCACTGTTTCACAAAGAGTCCTCTGGTTGACCTCCAATCCTCTCAACTCAGAGATTAAAGCCTTATGTAGGTAGGGATAGAGAGAGATCTTCCTCTTCCTCTCCCCTTGACATCACCTCTAACTTGTCCTTCCTCCACCACTATTTATCTACATTTTATCTCCTTTCACTCCTTCTTTACCCCCTTTTTTTGAACATCCCTTCCTATACCTGCTTCTTCTCTTCAGCACCCCATCTCCAGCCTCCCCTCTTCCCTCTTCTTCATCCCCTTCACCTTCCTTTCTTGTCACCTTCCAGGTCTCCCCTCTCTCCTCCTCCTTCTCCCTACCCTATGGTAATTTCCTCTGCATGCCTCTTTATCCTCCACACCTCTTTCCTTACCTCCTCCAACTCTTCTTGTTCTTCCTCTCCCCGTTCCTCTTTTGTCTCCACAACTCTGACCCTGCTCTTTATTGACTGGTTTAACCTTCTGTCTTATCCCTTGTTCTTGAGTGAACTGGACAAATCTAAACTAAATGGATTTAACCTGAATGCACATGAACGTTCATTGTATGTTGCCTAATCTTGGTTTATGGGCTCTAAACCCTGTGTACTTTCAGTTTTAGTTAGTGTTTTATAGCACTTAATTAGCTTCATGTAAATTCACAAGAGGCTCACAAATCAATACAACACATGACTCTCTCTCTCTCTCTCTGGATTTTTCCTCATCTCTGTGTGTTAGCTGTTATAATTTACCTTAGCAGTTGAAGGACCTTTGATTTGCAGCAGTGTAGAGATATCGACACAAATAAATAACATGTTTTATAGTTTTACATGCTCTTTCAACTACAGCCAGGTTTTCTGTGTATGCAAGTTTGTGTAACGCCTTTTGAGAGTAACTGAATGACAAGTAGACTATGATTAGAGTTTTGCCACTAGAAAACTGTCCAAATCCTGTGAGAACAGTGACTGCAAACTGCAAGTGGTCACAGTGAAGAAACTGCTGTGGATTGAGGTTACAATGCGCAAGTTGAAAATCTTTCAGTTTAAATTACATTGCTTGTTTGTTGTGAATGAACATTGACTGCACCAGTTCAGCAGTCAAATAAAGCAATGCTAAAATGTGATTGTACCAAACTAGAAATGCATATCCATCAAGAAATAACTTACCGTCCTAATTAAAGCTGTGATTTGTGCGGAGAGGTAGAAGACAAGATGAAAAAGACACATAAAAAAATTTGGATGGAAAAATGTGGGAAACACACTGTAAACTTTGCAGAGGAAGCAGCCAAGTTGCTTCCCCTGACCTAAAAATCCACCACACACTTATGGTTCAAGGCCAATTTTTTTAAATTATGATTTTTTTCTGTTTACACATGACCTCAACAGTAAACGAAAATTGAATTCAAATAATTTTAATTCTGATTACTTTTAGCAACTTGCCCATGAGGCAAAATCAAATGCAATTCAAATCAAAATCCACCCAACAACAGTCGTGCATGTCTGCCCTTTTGGCTGATTCCAGACCTTGATAATAAAATGAAAGTACACAGACACACTAATTCAGTATGGACTCGTTGACTTATGGACTCATTCCTCACTGTGTAATTACTATGCCACGCCAACATTTTTTTCTTCCTTTTATGCCACACATACAGTCCTACATCTTCACTAGGAGTGTTTATGCTGAATGCCTTGCTCAAGGGTGCTTCTGGAGCTTGTGTTAATTCACCATGCAGTTAGAGGAAAGGCTGATAGCTTATCAGAGGCCAAGGTCTCTCATGTCTACTGAAGGTGCTTTAAAACTCTTGATAGTGTAATCACGGGATATGATGACGAAAACTAACTTTGCTCAACATTTTGTGAGGTGCCAGTGTGGCCTTTTCAAGGGCTAAACCTCATACAGGCCTAAATGTCACCAGCACTGTAATTAGGAGCCAGACTGGGCAGAGTGTGTTGCTGTCAGATTTTGACGCAAACAACACCTGAGCTTTAACATGGGAGTGCAAAATATGAGGCTGAGATTAGACTGATATTAGCTGACCCTTACATATACAACAAGAACTGTCCCACTGCACAAACTCACCATCTGTACATCAAATACATCATCTGAACCTCATTTTTGCAGGCTTTCATCACAATAACAAATCTCAAATGGTTTTGCAATCACACATTAGGGCACAGTCAGACTGATAACAGCCCTTTAGAAAAACACCGGAATGGGCCTGTGTTAGTGTGGGCATGTTGCTACAGGGTATTGATGGGAAGATGAAATGCAAACCAAGCTGAGTTTGAAGGCTTATGAGATACTTCTTTGATACAAAATTTTACAATCCTAGAAAATTATCACAACTACAAAAATTGTTGACACTTTACAAACAGTAAAGCTAGCTATATGTATAAATAGCACAGTGCCAGACATCACATTTCTACCTTGTGGTACTCTACGTGGAGAGAGACAATTGCATAAGCTATGCATCAAATAGATGAGACTATGCTTACGACAATGGTAACACTCACACAGAGTCCAGGAAGAGCTGTGCCATCCCCAGAAACACTCTGCATATCATCAACTCAGGGATTTCTTCATTTGCTGCTCACATTTCTGGATTCCAAAATTAACTTTCTGTCTCATTTTGAACAAAAACATCTCCATAAAATCTCCCAAGACAAAAGTTAAAACACCTGAATTAAAATTAAATGTCAAAGCAGTTTGATTATTCCAGGAGGTAGTGTGGTGATATATTACCCCATTAGACGTTCCTTTTGGTTCTCTGCTATAATTATCATCAATACTTGTCTTTAGGAGAAACATAATTATGTAAATCACAGTCCAGTGTAAGCCTGGCCTCTTGTTGTTACTGTTCCTTGTGTTTAGGCTGATAAAAGTAATAGATTGCTTGATAAACTGTAATAAACAAATAATGATGTGACAGACTTTGCTCTCTGATACCTTAGCTATCCAGAGAAATCACTCTGGTGTTGGAGGATTTAACCCCACAGCTTCAGGGGAGTCATTCTGTAAAATCTGTGATGAAACCTGCCTCGCCCAGCTGCCAGGAGCTGCCAACCACCTAAAGGTATTTCATCATTCTTGGTTTCAGGGGAGAGTTGTACTGTGGAGCACTAAATGCTTTTCACCACCCTGACAAGACAAAGATTCTGGCAGTAAAACACTGTACTTCATTGTATTTCATTTTTTGTAATCAAGGAGATCACAGTGAATACCAGAGTAAGATCTGATGTTGTCTCAATGTCCCTTTCTAAATTGGCATCAGTTGTGAGGGGGAAGATGGAGATGAAATAAAAGGAACAACTTTTTTTATTATTGTACAGCACTGGGCAATGTATTCTTATATCTCACTTTACATTCCTCTTTCTGTGTACTCACTGACCCTTGTTGACAACACCCGACAACACTCCTCCCCATCACCATTCAGAACAGCACGTGTCTGCAGTGGAAACCTTCAGGTTTCTGGGATCCACAATCTTCCATGACCTGAAGTGGACGGCCAATATTAACACCATCGTCAAGAAGGCCCAGCAGAGGATGTACTTCCTGCGCCAGCTCCGGAGATTCGACCTGCCTCAGGAGCTGCTGGTCCAGTTCTACACTGCCATCATCCAGTCTGTTCTCTGCACCTCCATCACTGTGTGGTTTGGATCGGCCACCACACAGGACAGGAACAGACAACGGACAGTGAGGACTGCAGAGAGAATCACCGGTGCCAACCTGCCCTCCATCCAGGACTTATACTGGATATCTCCAGAGTCAGGAAACGGGCAGGAAACATCACTGCAGATCCATCACACCCTGGACACAGCCTGTTCCAACTCCTCCCCTCTGGCAGACGCTACAGAACAGTGTTCACCAAAACCACCAGACACAAGAACAGTTTCTTCCCAGGGGCCATCACCATGATGAACAGTTGAGACCAGTCTCATAGTATCTGGATCAATTCATGTGCTATAACCCTGGGACACAAATGTTCACTGCACTGTCCAGTTCAACAAGTTATACAAGCAGTATATTTTGTATATTTCGTATATATGGTATCATACATGTCACAATAGCATTACCTCATATAAATTAAGCAACCTGTACATTAACCATAGTTATATCATAGTTATATTTATTCCTTGCACTCTGCTCATTTGCACTTTATTCTTGTACTTTGTTTGTCTACTGCATGTATGTACATTGAGAGTGAGATAAATACCGGAGTCAAATTCCTAGTATGTACACATACCTGACCAATAAAGCTGATTCTGATTTTGAAATATATGAATTATTGTAAGGGTCCGTCAGTCAAGTTAGCTTTTTTTTGGGGCCTAGGAGTTTTGGGTTGGTTTTTTGTCCATTTCCTGTTTTATTTTGATAGTGCGTTTCCGCTGGGCCTGTGCCTTTTTTTGTTGCCTGATGGCGGTCCACGCCCTGATGTGTTTCACCTGTGGCTCATTGCCAGGTGTATTTAATGTGTGTTTTTTCCCTGGTCATGTGTCAGTTCATTTTCGTCGTTTTCCAGGAAACCACGTCTTTGTACCTCCAAGAGTGAGTTGTGTATTTATCTTACCTGAAGTATATAGGACAGTCTCAGGAAGTTAGTTTTGGTTTTGCTGTCACATCAGCCTTTTGTTT
>JAVQJL010093952.1:0-15574 GCA_036024295.1 Nannoperca obscura
TGTGTGTGTGTGTGTGTGTGTGTGTGTGTGTGTGTGTGTGTGTGTGTGTGTGTGTGTGCATGCACGTGCATGGCTATACTTGTGTGACAGCCATGTCTACTAGACTGTGTGAGCCTTGACACGCACAAACCACATAAGCATAGATATAGTCATGCACCACTAACTTTGACCTGAATGGAATGTCAGCATCCATATAATGCTAATGAAATCCTTTTCGCCCACCATTTAGAGTTTAAAGCATAGCCCACAAACACACACAAAGTAGCTGTGCTAGCACACACACACCTACACACATCCACCACAACACTCAACATGCCCATACATATGCACACGCTCTTCTTAATGCCCCAAGCTTGCTTACCAATCCTGTCAAACTCATATCTGACAAGGCTCTGCACTTCCAGCTTAGCCATTCAATCACACTGTGTCAAGAGATGTGTGTGTGTGTGTGTGTGTGTGTGTGTGTGTGTGTGTGTGTGTGTGTGTCTGTGTGTTTGTGTGTGTGTGTGTGTGTGTGTGTGTGTCTGTGTGTGTGTGTGTGTGTGTGTCTGTGTGTGTGTGTGTGTGTGTGTGTGTGATGGGGGTTGGTCTTGTTATCTGCCCTCCTCTACCCAGGTGTGTCCAGTGGCAATACAAAAGGATATTGAATTGTAACCTTGCCGTCCCATACCAGGAAGTAAATGTCTGGATGTCAGGTGCCGGGTCATCTGTTAAATTCAACTGACCATGGGAAAGTAAACGGAAAGGAAGTTACCATATTGGCAGGAAGTTAGCGTTGAGTTGCAGATAAGGCCACGCCACAGAGAGGATGAACATACCGAGCAGAAGATTGTGGAGATGCTAACAGATGGCACTTAATGGTGCCATAGACAGCTTCCATACTCTTCCTCTCTGAATTTTAATGTAATAACATCCAACTTCCTTGTGATTACATGAGATGTTGAGTTGATATACAGTGTTGGGAGATGATAGCAGATGGCAGCTAATGATACTTAACAGTAAGAATAGGGAAGCTGTTTAGTTTTTAATGAAATAATGTCTAATTTTCGTGTGGTTTCTGGTGGTCTGTGATACTTAGATACATGGTTTAATGCACTTTTGGTTCATGTTACTTTCACTCCGTGTATAGTATGTGAGGTATTATATTAATTATTTTAGTGATCAGACAACCCTTATAACTGTAACATAAGTAGTAAGTGCATTAAACATGATAGACACTGTTATATTCCTTATAAGCAGTAAAACACACCACTGGAAAAAAAGGCGGTGGAAAATTGAATTGAATACTTCTCCGTGTTTTCCAGCAAGTTCTACAGAAACAAGGACTACAGCACTCGCATTTAGATGCATCTAATTAGCTATCCAGGTCAGGTTTGTTTGGTGAGGCCCTGTTGATATGAGAGGTGCGTAGCTTTCGTCCAACAAGCCAGTCACCAAGGCCCGCTCCAGCCGCTCTGCTTTGCCCACGTCTGCTTGTGATTCAGAGAGAGGGACATGATCGATAGCCCTGATGGAGCACTACAGCTGTTTAGCTATTCTGTGCAATGCGGCAGCCGCTCCCCCTGTCGCTGTTGCCGGTTGTCAGTGTGCATACAACCGCACACAGATACAAAGTCATTCACGTGCTCCACATACATGCACGTGGATAAAGTACATGTGTGCCAAAATACGAATAGGTGTGTGTAGGTTTTCACCTATGGCCAACAATGCACATATACATATATACTGTGCATGTACCTAAAAGTACATAGGCTACACACACACACACACACACACACACACAGACAAATGGACTTATACTCTCACAATAAACTCCTTTATGAGAAATGATCAACTTTTGTTGTTGGAGATGAGAATAAAGAGTTATCCTTGTTTTTCAGTGGATGTGGATTTACTCAATACACAAAATAAATGGAATTTATGAAATGTTACTACAGCAATAAACCATACTGAAGTGAGCCCAACAGGGACGCATTATGATTTACACTGCAACCCTGAGCTCTGGGAAAGTCAAAGGAAGCGCAGATAAAAAGTGATTTAATCCGCTGGCTCCACTGAGCCTTGCTGATTACAGCCCTTCGTCCCACAATGCATTAAACAGCTTAGAGATGACACCCTATGGTAAATGTAATTTGAACCGGAGATACATTAGCCATTGTTTGGTTTTGGCAGGTGAGTAATCTCATGTACATCCCATATTGTGTGTCTTCCATGGCAGAAAGGAAATTGATAACATTAACTTAATTTCATTGTCAACAATTGAACAACAGCTAAATCAACAAGAAGGTGCATTTTCAGAAGGGCTAGATACAGGTGGTGTTGAGCGTTGCCAAACGACAGCACCAGACTTTGATGAATCCAACGTTCTCATGAACGTCTAACTGTGCAGTCCAGACTGAATGTGCAGTAACACTGCAGCTTCTTCCTTTTCACTTCCGTTGTTGTTGCTCGCTCTGTTGTCCTGCTGCCAATATGGCAGCAGAGTTGAGAGTCGGCTCCAATATTGTCCAATAGATGCCGGATAAATAATGGAAACCACATCAGGAAGCAGCCACAGTGGCCCTGGGAGATGGAACCAAACGGAATATGCAATATGTACAAGGTTTCCTGCTTATTTTTATTTTTTTTGCAACACTCTGGCATTTCTCTCTCTAACCTTATCTGTTTTCACAAATTCATATCAAACCACAGTGACTGTCTCTGTCTGCCCACACTCATACTCTTTCAGTTCAAATGTACCCTTTTCCAGTGTATAAAATCAAAAGGTTTATTTACTACATTAAAAGACATATTCTTCATGGACGCTTGTGTGAAGCGTCAGCATTTTTGCCATGTAAGGCACTCCAACCCCATATGAATGTGATTGCATTTGAAAATACCAATCAAATTCCCTGTTTTTTGATCTCTCAGAGATCCAGATGACACTCAGGCTTTGTAGAATCACTGTATCTGTCAGGCTTATGCCAGTTCACAGTGGCCACTATTTGGCAAGACCTCTTTAAACAAAACACAGCATAGACCAAAGAGCAGTTCTGAACCCCTAGTGCTGGCCTGCCAACACACCCCATCATTATTTGCAGAACACAAGGCCTGTGCCACTGAGGGTGGGGGAGCTGCTGCTGGGGGTGCTGTTGCAGAAAAAGATTCCCTCCCTGTTGGCATCCTCACCAAGGCAACGGTGCCAAGATAGCAGAGACAGCCCACAGTATTAAAACGTCCCTCGCTGAATTAAGGCAAGTCCCAAATCACTTGGTAAGTCACAAAAAGCCCTTCTGAAACTGTCAGTCATACTTGAGTAATCCATGTTAATTTCTGCAATCCCTCCCACATTCCCCTGGCTAATAACTGGCCTGTCAGCAGGCCCATTTCTCTCCCCCATGGCGAGTAGATTTAACGTGCAGCCAAGTAGGTTGGTGGCTTGGCTGTCAGTGTGTCTCAGACGTGGCTGCCTCTCCAACCATGCCATGGCCCGTTTTTTTCCCATGATACATCTGTGTGTCATGTGTGGGTGCTGATCTGCGAATTGTTTATATCTAATGTTTTCCTTCCTGTTTTCTGACAGAAACAAAAGGTCAAATCCATGATGTATTGATAATTAATTTACTGCTGCTGTCACCCATTGTAAACTATCCATATTTCTGTCTCTGTGATAAACATTGACAATCGGACAGCTTCTCAATATACACTGCCACTGATAATAATTAGCCACCAAACCTCGCTTTCAAATGCACTTCTCAGGATATTGCATCGTAATGAAATCTGTCCTCTTTGCGTGAACCTTCCACCCCCCCACCCCTGACTTCTCCCGCCTCCCATTAAAGGTAGGACACACAGGAAGTTATTACTGGCATCCCCAGTAAATCAGACAGCTTCCTGAAAAAGGATCAATTTCCCCTGATGCACTTTCTCATTATAACCTTATCTCACCCACAGACAATAATCTGGATTTGTCACGCTTTGTTTGTTTTGCCACTGAACTGTATCAATCATGAGCGAAGCCAACGGTTAGCACAGAGGGGAGGAGGAGAAGAGAGGAGCCGCTCTGAGTGGATCTGTCACTGAAATATAAAGTATTCACCTGCTGCAGTCCCCTTCCACAAAAAATAATATAAGCCCTTTGATTGGCTTCAAAGTTTGTTTAGGCAGAGGAGAGGAGCTCTGGCTCCTGAAGGGGTTTAGGCAGGAACGATTGACTTTGCTCTCCACTCAACCACATCTAATGTAGAGAGAGACAGAATGAAGGAGAGTTACCATGAGAAAAAGACACATAACGAGGGAGAGTAATAGAGAGAAATATAGCTGGAGTACGATGGTAAGAAATAGATTAGGAGCTGAGGAAATGCGACAGGAATAAGAGAAGGTGATAAAAGAGAACAGATGGAAAGGGGCAGAAAGGGGAAGGAAATGATGGGTGGCGTAGGGAAGCTGAAGAGAGAAAGTGAAAGTTGGATCAACCCCTGTTTTTGGAAGGTTAAATTTGAGTAAAGTTTAGGTTGCTGCATCTGCAGCAGGCGAGATGAAAGGATGACATTGACTGTGCGACCGCTTCCTGAGCTTGACCCCTGTGACCCCAGCCCAGCTGTCCACCATGTTGATCCCCTTCTATATTTCTCCCTCTCACCCTGCTCTCATCTCTGCTTGCATTTTTGTTGTCCTTGCTTTTATACTCTCTCTCATCTTCCCTGCCGCCACTGTCTTTCATCGCTCACTTTCCTCTGCTCGCCCTCCCCTCCTCTCTGCTCACTATTCAACGCATCGCACACATTCCTGCTCATCCCTCTCTAATTCTCATCTATGTTACTGGATATAGCTGAGTGCACACAATATTAGTGCGAGCAAAATGAGCACCTGAGGCTGCTTTCATTTATGAAGAATGTTTTTCCTCCTCCCTTTGTGCGACATGTGTTCGCCTTTCTTTTGTGCTGTGGATTCATGTTACAAAGTAATCGACCAGGAAAGTGTGGTTGCACGTATTTGATTGACCGATGCAGTGCCTTGCAAGATGATGCTGTTTGCCAGCACCCCCACTGACCCAACACAGTAGATGAATGAGGGTTTTTTTTTTTTTTCATGCAGTGCCATTGTTTGTCTGAACACTGCATATGTACAGCTTCACAGAGCCGCTAGCATGGCTGTGAACTCTTAGTCTTGTTAAGTCTTTTGGGGTAAATCTTAATAATCTTCCTCTGTGAGGCTTGATACATGATGAGTTTGAAGTGCATTATTGTGATTTCAAATGCAGCAAACATTCACATAAGGTATAGAAGTCACATCCATCTATTATTGAGCAAAGTCATACATTTTCTTGTTTCTGCTTGGGCTGTGCCCAGTGAAAAACAGTTGTGGACGTGTGGTTGGCAAGCTCAGGAATCACACTGCCGACTTTGCCTCCCCCAACATTACTAGTATTGCCCTCTCCTGGCTAAAATCATGTCTCACGAACAGACAACAGTTCATCAATATCAACAACTGCACCTCCACCACCGCTCCTCTGTCCCCAGGCGTTCCCCAGGGCTCGGTGCTTGGTCTTCTCCTGTTCATGCTTCATGCTCTCTTGTTCATTCTTGCTCCCCCTTGGTAACATCATACGTCTTCGCGGTTTCCAGTTCCACTTTTGCGCTGATGACGTCCAGATCTATAGCTCCGCTAAATCCATCACCACTGAGGCTCAATCCAACCTGACCAACTGCCTCACTGAAATTAAATCATGGATGCAAGCAAGCCAACTTCCTGATAAATCCGACATGATCATCATCGGTTCCAAATTCACAACTTCTGCCTCACCATCGATAACAGAGACAATCTCTGAGTCATTTTTGACTGCAACCTCTCTTTTGAACACCATGTCACCAAATCACCAGACCTGCCTTTTTCCACTTAAAAATGATAGTCCATCACTTTCCTTTTCAATGCATGCTTTCATCACATCCGGGAATGACTACTGCAACAGCATTCTCTGTGGCGTATCATCCAAAGTTCTAAATAAACTTCAATATATCCACAAATCTGCTGCTTGCCTGTTCACCCATTCCCTCTCCTGTGACCACGTCACTCCTGTCCTCCAGAAACTTCACTGGTTTCCTATCCCACAATGGATCTATTTCAAAGTCCTTCTCCTCATCCACAAAGCCCTTCTTAACCACTGACCTGCTCCACCACCACAATCCTTCCCGCAGCCTCCTCGACTCTGATGCCAACCTCCTGTCTAGACCACTCCGGACCAAGCACCGGACATGGGGCAACAGAGCCTTCTCCATAGCTGCCCGCTCCCTCTTGAACACTTCACTCCCCAACATATATGCAACTGCACTGATATGTCCATAAAATTATTTTAACCTTTTTAAAGTGTCTTTGAGTACCCTGAAAAGCGCTTTATAAATAAAATGTATTCATATTATTACTATTTGCAGTCATAAGCAAAAACCTTTTTCTTTTTACACTTCTCCCTGGATCTAACTGGGCTCTCCACCACTCTCAGGAATGAAGTCTTAAGATGCTCATGTTATCGTCACGGATCCCTAGATTCCAGGTTTTAACCATCAGTCAACTTAATCTAATGCACGGCCTGAGGCAAAGACTAATATTCAGCCTCTCAGCATATACAGTAGGTCACTGAGCTCATAGCCTTTCGTCCAACCCACCCGTTCTCCAGAATAAAGATTAAGTTTGCTGCGGAGGATAATCATGCTCCAAGGTCTGTGGTCTGTGGTATGCGAGCAGTTCAGCAGGCTTGCTTTCTGTGGCTGACTGGTCAACTCCTCTCTATCTACTGCACCTTTCATTAGGTTAGAGTGTCACAACACATGAGTTTGATAAATTACAAAAAACGTCCACTCCCAGCATGTTTTTAGCATGTTTTAAGGTATACATTTGAAAGTGAACAAAAATAGCAAGGTATAGCCAGGTCTGACTGACCAGAAATGACCTCGAGACTGATAGTATCCTCTGTGCTTGCGTCAGGGAAGCAGGGTAAAAAATAAATAAATAAATAAAGGAGGCATCAGTTACACCCAGCCACGTCACTGTCACCGTCCCAGGACACAGAGGGCAGTGAGATAAATCTAGCTGCTGCCCCCAAAATAGAGCATGGGCCTCCATTAGAACAGGACGCAGGCTGTGTGGGAACAAGCAGAGGTCACTGTGGTCAGCAGAGTTATTTCTGTACCGCCACCGGACCTCCAGGAGTTGACGCCCATTCATTCAACCGACTGCCTGCCAGCAGGGTAGGGGACACACGCACACACACCTACATGCTCTGCCAATGGATGATCAGTAGGAGTGGGACATGTTCCATTTGGTGAAAGTTACTGTGATGGCGTCCAAGTTGCTAATGTTTTTGTCACCTGGGGCTATTTGTGTCTTTTTCTTTGTATATGAGTGTATTTATATGAAAGCTGCCTGCTGGTGTTTGAGCTGAAGGACGATGGAAACACACCTGGTTCTGAGTGACCTCATGTCTCAGACACAACGTCTCTCTGTCTGTCTCTGTTTCCTTGGCTGGCAGTACAGCACTTCATGGCTGTTGGATCACACTTGTGGTTTATTTCTGCTGCTTTTTCTCAGCTTATATAGATGATTTACAGTGGCTTACAGACATGGATGCACACTTTTTGCCATAGCAAAAACACAGACAACACACCAAAGGAAAACATACCGGCACACCAGCAGAATGGTTTCTTACAGTCTCCTTTTCCTTCCTTTGTTCTTTGAGAGTGTTCACTCATTCTCTGTCTTCCTCTCTCTCTCTCTCTCTCTCTCACACACACAAATACGCACACATCAATAGTCCATTAGGAGTGTGTTGCTTTCATTACCTCCAGCTTGGCCCTGAGACAGCCTTCAGAGTGGAGTACAGCAGAGCAGAGTTGGCCAGGATTGCAGTATATATAGAGAGAAGTCTGGTAATTGCCAGCTCTCTGTTCTCTCTATCCTGTGTGTCAGGTGGAAAGTATGAATCTGTGGTATCTGGGGACCACCCCTGCTGCGCTGCACCGCATCTCACTGCAACTGTCTGTCCCCCCACCAGGCACAAGTAATAAGGGGAAAACAGAGAGCTTGAAGGCCTCAGAGAGTCCAACAACTGCCATTTTAACAATACACACCAGCATGGGAATAAAAAAGAAATCCGGCAGCACATACTTACAGCAGAGAGGCACCTAAAGATAAAGCCTTTCTTGAAATCTCGCAGACTCCCACATAAATGTGTAGTATAATAAATAAATGTGTGAAATAATAATAAAGAAGTTGTTGGTGGAGAATCACTTGAATGCAAATAAGTGCAAGTGCCTATAAGGCAACTAATCAGAATCAAACATTCAGCTGTCAGTTGCAGTTTTGCTTGTACTGTAACACTGTGGAGAGTAAAAATACATTGACTTGAAATTTAAGCTGTCAGTCACCATTTTCTTGTTGACCTTGAATATCTGATTGAGGTCATGTTAGATACAAAAAAACAAAACAAGCAGAGACCCTTGAGCTCAGTGATCGAAACCCCATATTGGCAGTTGTATTGTATTGCTTCAGAGTTAGTTATTTGTGTAACAGCTCTCGGAAAGCATTGCATTCACAAGCTATACTGTTAGCATCAACAAAGGGCGTTGTTGCTTACAGGCGAAATAAACAAAGGTGAATTATATTCCTTACGTCCTTGTTAATCATACCTGCAGTATGTGCCATACATATATAATATATCAATGTGTGGCCTTTACCAGCTCTTAGCATTTATAGAGGTGTTGAGTTAACGACCTCTTTGCTGCTGCAGTCTTCCAGATAGCAGTGGTGTGGTTATGATAACACTACCACTAGGTTTTCCCATTCACCAGGCACTGTCCTGATCTTCTTACACATAGACTCACAGATTTATAAATTACCTTGAGCTAGTCATATCTCTCTTTGAGCCCTAGACGTAATCTTGCCACAGATGCATCCAGATCAATTTTTCAGGATGTCTTATTTGTGGAGTGAGCAGCGGACTCGCCGCAGCGGGGGTGAGTGTGTGTGTGGGGGGAGGGGGGGGGGGGGTGATGCAGGCAGTCAGAGTGTATCCAATTTCAGGCTGCAAAGCAAATGGCCTTGGAGATCAAGGATTATACAGCAGTTTTCTAAGTCGAGGTGATATTGATTCGCTGTGCCCCTGGTGAACTCCACGTTGTACCTTCTCCATGTAAGCTTTTAAATGTTGCTACCTTTATGGCCACCCGCATCAGTATCGCTATCTATATAAGTCCACAACAACTGACACTTATAAATATGGCCTCTTCCAAAGAGGACAACTATTCCTCAGAACTTCACAGTGTTTCTGAGATTTTGACAGCTTATTGTGTTTTATTGTAATGCACTTTCTTGTAGACAAAGAGCTGGGATCTCACATAGTGTTACGTGCCAGGGCATATACTATATCTCACATACTATGCAAAGAGAGAGCATTTTTTACAGAAATGTGACAAATTGTTCCCCCTGCTCATGAGGATAATTGTGAGATATTTACTCTTTGGTTGCTATTCTGGCTGTCCTCTTCTCAGTAAATGTGTATTGTTGGAGCCTCTCCATACTACAGCTGGTACTGATGAATGACCACCCAGATGCTGAAAGTTTCCATAGAAATCTTACGTTTGAAATTCAGATCATTTTCAGTTCTGTGCAGCAGAGGCATTAATCGCAAAAGTTTTCATCAGTTCTAATGCCTTTTGATGTGTCGTCCCACACTGAGCGGCACTCTTGGCACCCCTCTGTGACTTCACGGTCTCCATCTCCTTCACCAGTATGAGGCACAGAATTAAAAAGTTTGTTGTCCTGCCATTTAGCCATCAGCCCTGCAACTTCCGCTTCTCTCCAGTGTTTTCTTTCTCTCCATCACACTCTCTTTCACACCCTTTCTCTCTCCTTTTCACTCACACACAGACAGACATTGTAAACCAGTGAACACTGTACGCTCATATTTGAAGTTTGGTAATTGCTTTTTAGAAAAGGTGAGAAAAAGAAAAGAACACGCTTCAAAGTCTTAGTTATTCACCAATGCCCGCTCCAAATAAGAGAGCAAGACAGGTAAAAAGGGGGTTGAGATGTGTGTTGGGATCTGGCTAACTCATCAAATAGGCTCATTATGGGGTAAAATCAACAGTGGGGAGTGTTAGATGTGTCCTAGCGAGGGGAGAATGTGTTCAAATCCCCTCAGTTCGCACAGGCATTACAAACAAGAGTGGATTATCCAGCAGCCCCCTGCTGGGACAGTGAATGGATGAGAATGGGAAAGATGACAAAGGCCGCTCCTCTGCAGCATTATCTAAATAACAGGCCAGGGAATTCAATAAGTACCGGCCTCATCAGCCGCCCCAATTAGGCTGCACATCATGGCGGCTGGCGGGCTGGTTGCCGTTGGTGACAGATGAGAGCCGGCGTGGCGATGTGCTTGCCTCTGCAGCAGTGCCGCGCTGCCTCACATTCCTGACATTGTTTAAGTGAAAGCATTGGTGTGTGTGTGTGTGTGTGTGTGTGTGTGTGTGCGGGACAGGTGGGCTCTTTTCGAGGAGAATCATAACGCTGATTAATATAATCATTGTGACAACAGTGTTTGTCTCTATCTACTAATTTACGGTCCGCGCTGACACTCCACTGGCCCACTTACACTGTACTTCTTCTGCCCTTGATGCTGCATTGATGATTACCTGATAGCCGGCCTCAACTTCAACTAAGAAGGAGTTACCTTCACTGCGCTGGTGCTTGTGAACCCTAGTGATATCGATGTTGTGTGTCAATATCTCTCCCCTCCCACATTACCTCCCTGTCTATCCCCGAGGGTCAGGACATGTTGAGAAAAACACAGCTCTCCCACATTGATCGGAGCCATTAACACACACTGAGAAAAACAAAGCCTTTTCATCACTTCTGAGATGTTTAGGCAAGGACTTACTCAAAGTTGTTTTCCAACCGTCCTCTATGGTTTTTTGCTCTGATATCACTCTCTCAAAGGGATGAAGGGGCATAGCTACCGAAGCTAGTATAAATAATGCTGAAGAACTAACACTAAGTGTGTATTTTTTCCCAAGAGAGGAATGTGCTATCAAACGGCCTTCACACTTTGTTTTGTTTGTCTTTTTTCTGACTGAGAGGGAAACGGTAGTGCGCTGACACAGGAAGGAAGTGGGGTCAGATTTTGGCCGGAGATTGTTTTGTTTCAAGGATTTGAACCTGAAATTATCTTTCAAAAAAAATGTTGGGCTTCAGCAATTTTTACGTTTAAATTTGATATGGAGGAGCCAGAGTAAACGCTCTAACGTTGATGATACAAGTAGAAGCAGTAGACATACACATTGCAGACACGTAGAGAGATTGGCTGCGTTGTTTTTTTTTATTCACTTTATTACCCTGACCCTGGAAATATAGCAATTTTCTTGGAAAACAGTTGATATATTCAGTGTGCACAAAGAGATGCCACTTTGTTGTCAGCAACTTTTTTGGAAAGACAAGAAAATTAGTGTCAACGCTGCTCGAGAACAAAGAGAATACCTAAGAAATGAATGAGTTATGAGCCTTGGGAATGTCTGATGCACTGTTTGAAGTTCAGAAGTGCAGGGGTCTGTCAGACATAGCGCAGTCGAGTGGGTTAGCCACCTCGCTTTGTACCTTACTTTGGCTTTTTAGCCTTATGAAGCTGGCTACACGGCTAATCTTAAATGATCTGGCCAGTTCATAACCACATCTGCGCCTTCTCGTGTTATCAAGATCAAGAATCAAGATTATAGAGAAGGTCGTCTCACCAAAATGTAGCTCTAAATATACGTACTGTATACCTCAGGAGCTTTCATACACGTGAGATTCATTTCACAAGAACAAGCATCACTAAATGTTTCATAAAATGATCTACTCCTACTTCCTTTCCAATCTGAAGGCAGAATGGTGTAAATGTACCACAAATGACACAGCAATCTGTTGACTTGACAGTAAAACTTTCAACACATTATATCCAGCAGTTACACTTAGATAATTTGGATTCTCTTAAAATAGCTGAAGATTGTGAGAAAACAAGGTAAAAAGAGACGGATGTCGATGAGAGTGATAGATACAATTTTTATGAGGGGAAAAAATTGTGCAGACCTTCCTGTGCTGTCTCTGTGTCTGTGAGTGTATCCGTATGTCAAAGAGCATGTGTGTGTTTGCGCGTGTGTGTTCGTGTGTGCACGGCTGCTCTTTTGAAAGTGAAGGAGCAAAGAGACCTGCACCTGCAGCTTCTATCAACCGGTGGAAAGCTCCTTTCAGCACAGCTTTAATTACAGTGTCTCCAGCTTTGCTTGGCTCAGACAGGCTGGTCTCCACGCAGCCAACCAAATCCGCTCACACATAGCTGCCTTCCTCTGCCACAGAGTCGCCTGATCCCTAATCAGCCAGTGTGCCACTCTTCATCGATCCCCAATCAGTTACAGTAAAGGGACGCTATGGAACCCCCATCGCACACCCTCCTCCACCCCTCCTCCCCTTATTAGTCAGGTGCCCTGCTTTCATTGATCATAAATCAACGTCACTGGCAGCATTGATCGTCAATCACCCACTGTGACATTGATCCGGTTGGTCCCTCAGCTATAGGCCTGCCCTCAGCCCTTTGTCCACATTGCAGCCCGGCTGTGGCATATTGATCCCCCTTAGATACAGTATTGAGGGCTTGTTATTAATAATTCATTTATTGTGCTGTAATTTCATTTTCTTTCCTCTCCATACCGTTGTTACTGGAAGCCCCTATGGTGGAAACCTAGTTAACAAAACACAGCCTTTTGCCTCACCATGCAACTATAATGGATGTGGCTTTCTTGTATTTGCAGCATATTTTCCACCTCTGTTCAAATGTCATTATCAATTTGCAGTCAATGGTAGCCTAAAGGTTAGATAACCCTACTTATAACACAAAAAGAATATGTTTGAATCCCTGGACCATCTGGGGAATTCTTTGAGATGCAAGGAACCATTTAGCAAGACGCCTAACATCCAATTTTTCTTTTGAGTTTCATGCTGGCCAGCAATAGAGGACTGTTTGTAAGACTCTTGAGTGTGAGTTTGTGTAGCTCTATGAATGTCAAGCAGTTCCGTGATGAAAAAACACCATGCATGCTCAGCAAAAATCTCTTCTTGATAAATAAACCTAAATGATTTTACTGTAACATTATGTGGTCGCTGTGTAAAGCTGAGTAGGAGTCTAAAATATGTATTCAAGTCCAAATGCTTGATGTAAATAATGAAGGCAAGGCAAGTCAACGCACGGCATTTATATAGCACATTTGAAACACAGAGGGAATTAAAAGTGCTTAAAGCCCTCACAATATACCAAAACCACGTTTATAGAACATGGACTGCATCGCATCGTCTAAGGTGTACTTGCAGACCCCAGAACTGATGTATTCTGAGTCTGATACAGTGTCATATATACCGAGCAATATTTGCTGCAGGTCTGGTGGATGGTCTGTTGAATTACAAAGCGCCCATCTGTATGATTCATCTCTATAGATGGGAGGTTTCACGGGTCACTGGAGGCGTTGGCAGTGTTATAATACTCTGCTAACAGGGACAGACCTAGCTTCACTGTCTGCCCACACAGGCAGTGACACAGACAGTTTGCAGCAGAGGTCAACCCCCACAGGCAAAGTACAGCAACAGCTGCTCTTAAGTCCGCCTGCCAGCGCCAAAACTGTTTGCCACGAAAAGAGAGCTCCACAGGCAAGGACCAGTTTTATGCCACAAGGCCAAAGAGAACCAATGAAGGCTTACTTGTTATTAAATCCATGAAAACAGTCATTCTTGTTATTGTCTGATGGAGGTATCTTTTTTTTTTTTGGTTTATTCATTGCATGGTTATTGCAACATTATTCCATTGCAAATGCACTGCATTGCATTACTTTTTGTATTGTTGACGGAAATTAGAATGGCAGCATTAAAAAAGCCTATTGTTTGCTAGCTTTTCAGTTTTGCATGACAGACTGAATTTGAATTAGGAATGTTTTATATTACAATCTACGATATCTCATTTATATAGAAAGGGGGTCTCTGGACATCTGCCATAGTTAGCAGCAACATAAATTTAGTCAACGTAAATGAGTGTAATGTGAATTTGAATCGAAGACTGTGTCAAGGCTGAGAACTACCTTTTCAAAAAGAATGTTTTACTCATTATTTGAATAATAAGTATTCACTTATTTGTTGCTCTTCACAAACCATGAGACATAAGAAAAAAGACAATTCAACAATATAGCATAATAGAACTTCATATTTGTCTACCATATCAGCTTAACTTAATAAATGTCTTTAGCTTCGTGCGTGATGTGTGCTGTATACACTGTGTGAAGATTTTCAGTCAGCCTCTGAGTCAACTGTGAGTCAAAGCCAGCTGAACTTGGAAATGTGTCATCGCAAAGATGTTTCATCAGTACAGTAATGAAGACCTTAGGATGAGTCTGAGCGAGTCCACTTGCCTCACCACTTGTACAGTAGACTTGTCTGTGCTGTACTGACTCACCTCGCCTGTGGCACATTGTAGCGTTTTAGCCGGGATCTCATTTCGAATCCACCCTACAAATACTGTTTTCAATCTTATACTTTGCTCTTCGAATTTTGAAGCAACCACAATGCGGCAGCTTGTAATTGCTACCCTGGCCAGCTGTGTAAAGCGGCAACTGATACTGAGAGCCACCGCAGCAACAAAGATGCTGTGCAGTGTGGAGCAGCATGTGTGGGTTTAGCATTAGAAACACCGCCACTTTAAAATTGCAGCTGACTACAGGACCAGCGACACTCAGCTATTCCATTTGGTATGAATGCGGTGAGGACTGTCTGCTTGTATAAATGTTTTTTTTTTAATATATGGAAGGAGGAGGCTTGTGAGTCGTTCATTAGAGTTGGCAAACACACATACGCTAACTTCTACTCACTTGCACACCTCCGTCTACTTTGTTGTTTTAAGTTGTTTGTTTACTCACCATGGCAACCCTAGTTTTGAGAATGGAAAGTGGAATTAGCTGATTAAGCTAAAATGAAGTTCTCGTTTAACTGGTACCTCAGAGCTGCTCTCACAGGAGTTGGCTAGCAGCTGGAAACCCACCGCCTGTTTGGCACTGCGCTTGCTGCTCTCACATTTTCTGTAAGAGCACATTAATTCCGAGTCAGTACTCAAAGGCGCACTCATATTCACCCATATTTTCATCTGCTAAAATAATTACAGCTCTGTAGTTAAGCAGAATCGTCTTCACCTTTTCTGTTAGATCATTTCCCATCGATATCTGCATATTCCCGGACTACCTCTTAGACACAAATACATGCACACATTGCTTCTCTAAGTATTTCCATTCCCATAAGATAGTCTCAGTTAGTTGTAGCTGTGTGCTGTGTGTGTGTGCCAGACACATGGAGCTCATCTCATCCATCAGCTTTATTTGTCTGAATCTGGTCTGGGATCAATGTCTGCTCAGTGATGCATGAAAAGCGATAGATAGATAGATAGATAGATAGATAGATAGATAGATAGATAGATAGATAGATAGATAGATAGATAGATAGATAGATAGATAGATAGATAGATAGATAGATAGATAGATAG
>JAVQJL010093966.1:0-36695 GCA_036024295.1 Nannoperca obscura
CTCAGGGCCCCCCCCGTCCCTCCCTGTCCCATTCAAACACTTCCCCGGCCCCGGGGCTTCAGAAACCCACCCCCCCCCCCCCCCCCCCCCCCGCATCCTCCCGATGACCAATCACAGCCCCGCTTCCTTATTCAGCATGGCTCCGCCCCCTCCGCTGTCCCTTGTTGACAGTGCAATTTGCCCAAGAGGCTCATGGGACGTTCAGGCACTCACCAAGTACACAGTACAGCAGAAAATAGCCATCATGATGAGCCATTTAATCTAGAGGCAAATCTAAATAGTTTTTTTAGATAAGTGAGCTGGGGTGATATTTCTTATTATCCATTATTTAAACCCATTTATTATTATTATTATTATTATTATTATTATTATTAAAATGGATACAAATGTTTTGTTTCAGTCAGCTGAGATCACTCCAACCCCCCAACCCCCACCCCAACCCTCGAAGGATAAGTGGTTTAAATAATGGGTGGATGGATGGATGGATGTTTGTTTCATTTAAGCCTCACATTGGCAGAATTCGTCATTATTTTACCCCTTTATTGATTTTTAATAGATTTTTTGCAGTGTAACATTTCTAATACTTCTTGTCATTGTGCTCTGATCTGACTGTGGTAGGTTCAACTAAACTCTACATGTTTTCATATGAGGTTTTCTTGTTATGCATAATGGTTAACAAAAGGGAAATAAATAACAGGCATAGTTAAGGAAAGACAAGTGTCAGTTGGGAAAGACAGCAGTCTGAGAGGATGAGAGTGAGTAATGGATGGTCAGGGAACAGGGAGTTAAATTAGCCTAAAGGTAGCGGATAATGGATGTAACCTTCATTTAAAACCAAGGTTGCACACCGAGTTTAAACACAGGGCCATTAGTGTCCTTACTCGTGCATGTTGAATACAGCACAGTGCCAGGGCTGACAACAGCCAACAGGTTTGTTGTCATGTTTAAAACAAAGGTGATTTTACCAATTATTCATCTTTTAATCACATGAAATGCAAGTTTTTGTCACTTTATTGCCTTTCACCAGCGCAGTTAAGGATTCATTTATAAATTGCATATTTTGAAATTATGGCTATAGTGTAGCTTTAATTCTGATTTGTCAGTACTCAAGGCTGAAATGAACACTGGCGGTCATCAGTTTTGATTGATTTGATTATTCTGTGCATCATTTATCATTCACTCTTATATGTATGGTATAATTTGTATAGGATTATTAGTAGTAGTAGTACTTGTAGTAGTAGCAGTTGAAATTAGATCATTTATATAATTATTAGCATTATTCAGTATTAGCTGTAGTGGCAATATTTTGAAATGCTTTGTTAGATTCATTTCTTTCTTTCTGTGCCACAATTTAAAGGAGGGTCCCAACATTCTTGGTGTTGCATTTACACAAAGTTGGAGGCATGCAAGAGACATATTTACAAAAGAATAGTCAAAACTGAAGCAGCAGATGTCAAGATATCCTGACTTTTAGTCCCTATAGAATTATTCAAGCTCTGCCATAACACAACACTTTAGTATCGTTCATCAAAGTCACCCTGCCTGGTCATCACCTACTCCTAAACTCCAGTGCCGCCGTCTGTGACACAGACTTTCTGTTATAAGGTCTCAGGTCTCAGCCCAAGTCGAGAAATCCCTGATATTGTCTCAGGCTTTACAAAGCTCCTCCAGAGCCACGCAATACATTAAACATGTTTTTACAGGTTGAGTAGCACTCCTCATGGAGTGCCCCTTTAATGTTTGACCATGTGATCTGAGCATTACATATAGGTCACATCTCTAGATACAGTATATCTGGACCAGCAAGAATGACTTCTTTTGATGGACCTTTGTGATATCCAACAATAATAATTATAATGATAATCCAACAAGACTCACTATAAATAGGGAGTTAAGTAAATCTAGGGTAATAGTATGAGTAGTACTGGTATTTGTGGTGGTAGTAGTGTCAATAGTAGCACTAGATGTAGTGGGAGGTGGTGTTTTCTTCGGTCCTCTGCTCATTTGTTACTCTTTACTCGTCCACAGAGGGTCTGTGTGTTTGTCAGCTGGACATTCACAGTGTGAGGGACAGTTACTTAGCAGCCACGCTGCTGGTCATGGGCCAGTGTGATGGTGTGGGTAATGTGTTGTTTTGAAGTTGAATGCCAGTGTCTCTCACCAGCTTTTCACCAAATAATCATTTCAGATGGTTCCGTGTGTCTTCCCTTTGCTCTTTCTCAGTTTGCTTTTACATGGACACAAGAATATTGTAATGGGACTTAACAATTGACTTTCCATGGTCTTTGCAAGGCCTGTCAGTTGCATGTCAGGACATTAGAGTTAAGTGTGACTGAGCTTACAGCCTCATCCTGTGGCCGCCCTGCAAACTGCACCGCTTCAGCATGACCTCTATTGCTGCAGTGTGATTCACTGTTTCTCTGCTGCCTCTCTGTGTGTGCATTTGTGATGGGTTTTTTCGGGGTTTTTTTCATTGAGCTGAGGCCTAATACAGCGAGACTAAGAATAGATTTAAATTGATCCGTAATGGATGGCGGGAGGAAGGGCAATGGAAAACAAGGCTTTAACACAACACAGTTTAGACAGAGGAATGAACGGAAACCAAAAAGAAAAAAACCCAAATTGCAATAACCTGTGTGAAATGTAAAATATGAATTAATTATAATTTTTTAAACTTTATTGAGCAAAATCACATATATTATGTGGCAGTGTTGTGTGAATATTCAGAGTTTCGACATATCTTTTATCACACCAGGAGAAACGGTATTAACTCAAATGATAATAAGTGGCACTGTCCTTTTGCCAAGCATTTGAAAAACAGGAAATGTGTTTGATTTTTCAGCACAAAAAGTCTCTCTAAGTGTTTCCGGCATGGAGAATACGTGCTTATATTCATTCGTAAAGTCAAAGCTCAATCTTCATGAGTCATTTCATTGTGTTCAATTATTTCTCCATTGCAATCCAGCCCGCAGATACCAGAGGCAAAATGAATTTCCGCACTCATTACATTTCATTGTGAATTACGACTGTGTGTGTGTGTGTGTGTGTTTTTATAAATATGTGTAGCAATATAGGTGTGGGAGTGTGTTTTGTGTGTGTTTATGTACTCGTCTCCCGGCCTTGTCGCCCCAGCATGGTTACCATGAGAACAGCATGAATGGTGACATCACTGTAGCAGTGTGACATCATTGCTAGACGGTGACTCATACTCTTGGTTGTGTGTGTGTGTGTGTGTGTGTGTGTGTGTGTGTGTGTGTGTGTGACCGAGAGCATTTAAATGTGTGAAGGTGCTAAAACACGTGGGTCAAGGCAAGACGACAACAAGAGCTACTCTTGACATCCATGTTTTATTCTATGTAACAAAAATAATTACATTGTCTTTGTTCTAGGAGCCTAACAATAATGAAAACAAAAAGAAAAAAGAAGCAAAATCATCAGACAGGACAAATAGACATTTACATTAACGTCATAGAGAAATGTTGAAGAACAGAATTATATTGCACAACCGAGCACAAATGATCCCCTCTTAAAAAAACAAACAAACAAACTAGAATCCATGTTGATATTCATGTCACACAGCTCAGTGCGTCTGTCCAGAGCTTTCTGAGCACTGACAGCTGATGAACTGCGACACATGATCAATACAGCATCCCTTCATGTTTAACTCCATCTGATACAACCACGGCAATCACATTTCAGTTCCCTCACGAGACACAATCCCATCTTTGGCACGTAATAATCTAGTCTATGTTGAATTATATCTAAGGAGTTTTGAATTGGATGCTGTATGAAAAACATCAAATGAGAACAAAACAACAACAACAACAAAAACATTTGTGTCCGCAGTCTTGGGGAGGGAAGGGAAAGTGTCTCTCTCACACTGAGCCGGTGCTAATTAGGATAGACAGGATCTAATAAGCAGAGGAGTGCGAAGATCAACACGTTGTGAAGCCACTTTGTGAGCCAATCTGTTCTAATCAAACTGTTTTACCGCACTGCTCGATGTAAAGTAGGATGATTAACCGAGCCTATGACAATAATAAAGTGAGTCAAAACAAGAGGCAATGAAACACATTGCACGCTGGGTGTGCACTGCAAACAATCATTCTGGTAGTGTCAACCTCAATCTCACGTTTCTGTTTTGCTTAAAACAGGTGCAAACGAATCTGGAGTGGAGTGAGATAACCTAACTTGAACAAAATGACAACATTAAAACTCCTATGTGTAGAATTTTTATGATTATATATAGCATCTGTCAGCTGGCCTACAATCCCAATAAAGTCTGCTTTGATACTGTCACTGGGAGTCGCCAAATTAAGAAATGTTCAAGTCCTACATAGTGTATAGGGGCTTTAAAGCTGCAATATATACAGTTTAATGGGAAAGTGTGTCCAAACTTTTGACTGGTATTGTATGTATTTTATTTACACATCCAGCAGATACAGAGCAACATTAGCTTCCATTTACAGTCATCCCGCTGACCCCCCGGCAAATGTAAGTCCAATATTCCCTTTGTCTGATGTCCACCAACTCCTGAGGGAAATATCTGGCTAGTAAAAAAAAAATCAATAGAATATACTTACAATAAAAGTGAAATTATCTCACCCCACTTTCAGATCTCTGTACTTCTTTTGAGAAGCAGAAGACTGAAAAAGGACCAATCAAGTTGTTTACATCATGCCACACTGTCAGTTTTGATCTTGAGGCGTATTCATCACATAATAAACAATGGGGAGCTGTACAGTAGTTGAGGTGTTGCGAGGCGTGACATTAAACCTCCATCCACTGGGTGACACTGTAACACAGGACAGATATTTTTTTGTACATCACTGACAGCCCTCCCCTCACACCTGCCAACAACCCCTCAACAACCTCCATTTCAGAAAGACCCCCCTGCTGGCTACTGACCCGTCAATTCTGCCATTTTTAAACAAACCTAACATCTATATTAGTGAGTATTATTTGTAGATCTGCAACAGTAGGCTACAGCAAACGAAACAACACGTCCCTTATTAGAGACAGTACATACTGTATACCAGCAGACCACAAAAGCAAGTGTAGGTGTGGGTAATAATACTCAGTGCTTCGGTGTGATGGTTTACACTCAAATTTTTACAAAGTTAAACTAGACTGAGGCATCTCTTGTTACACAAATGATACAAATACAAAACACATGTGAACACTTACAGAAGTGTCCCGACATACTGCACACACTGAGCTTTCACAAGCACTCACAGTTATTACTCAGGCTCTCTATTACTCTCTCTCTCACACACACACACACACACACACACACACACACACACACACACACATTCACGCGCACAGTAGCTGTGTCATCATATGAAATTATGTCTAAGCTAGTGGTACATTTACATATTATATTTGTTTATATTCATAAATACGATTACAGTCGTATCATAATGTGAATGTCGTTTTATCATTACAATATCGCACAAAGGAGGCTCGTTCTTCAGCTTCAGGGAGGCTTCATCGGCTGGGTGACGAGGAGGAGACAATCTAGTTCACTGACAGGAGAGAAGTCAAATGATTTTACGGATGTGTGGAGAAAATCAAACATTTTCGAGGGTTCTACAGGGAAGAGACGCAATGGTCTGACCCAGTGAGTCAGAATTCCTGATGCAAAAATTGTGAAATACAGTAAAACCTCTTTTTAGAGTAGTGGGGTTCCTCCCAGAAGTTTCTAGCAACTTGTTGAATTGTATAAATGCTAACGGTGGTGCTAAATGCTCAAGCACAAACAAATAAGGTGCTTCAGTGCCTACGTTTTTATATGTTTGTTTCTAGAGTATAAAGTAAAACAGATGTAGCTGTTGTTGGGGCTTCACCAGTTGACAGAGCATGATTATATAACCTGTTGTATTGTAACTTTAGCCATATTCTCCTAGTACTGTGATTCTCTTTTTTTTTACTTATAATTTCTCCTTCATATCTTATATGACATGACTTTTCAGCTAACACTGGGTGTAATATAGTCGTTTCCGTTAGCTTTGAAAATTGACACAACATCCACAATAACTAATAGTCCTAATAGTTTGAAACACGAGTATTCACAAGGCAAACACGAGTATTCACGAGGCAAACACGAGTATTCACTTTCTTACTGAGAGTTTGTAAGAAGAAGATGAGAAGATTGATACCACTCCATTAGCTTAAGTTGCTAAGCACAAGGACTGAAAGCGGCGGAGAAGCTAGCTAGCTTTGCTCTGTCCAATGGTTAAAAAACCTGCCTACCAGCACTCCTAAATTATTATTAAATTAACGCAATAATTATTAATTAATTAATTGCTTGCTCTCATTCTTTGAGCAAAGCTAACCGTAGATGTAATCTAAATGTTGAACAAAGGACAATATTTCATGTGTTGAAACTTTTTTCAGTTTAATGTAAAGTATTACGTTGTCCAGTTATCTGCTATCATTCACATTCACAAGCAGGTGAGCACACGTAAACACACCACCCAAACTTCCTCTTCAACCCTTTGCTCTTTTTCAAATTGATTTTAGATCTGAGCTGAGTTCAGCAAAGTTCCTCTCCCTCCACCTATTATCAAAGCACTTACCCTCTGACATTTAGGGAGGAAGAAGACAAAGGGAGAGGGGGGGTGCAGGGCAGTGGGAGTGGAGGAGAAGAGACAGCAATTTCAGCTTTTCATGTGAAACAACAATGAATCATGGAGGCAGGTTTGGCCTTTCCGAGAAATACCGCTTCTGTCATAGGGCCTGTAATTACTGTCCTGATTATCCCCACTCCACACTGTTCTAGTAGCTCTGTCTGTTGCTGGTCTTAAAGAAGCAAGATCATGTTTTATAATATTCTGTATGTTCTATATGTCAGACTTTCAACACGAGTTCCAGAGTTAGTTAGAGTTAGGTGCCCAAACGTACGGTTTTATTTTACTATGAAGAACACAAAGCTCACATGCCAGCTAATAACTTAAAGTATCCTTCAAATTTCAATATGTTAATTAAATAGATACTAAAATAGTAATAGCATTTTAAAAAATCAATTAGTTACAGCTAATGAACGTAATGTAATAATTACTAATTACTATTACTAATGGTAAAACAACAGTTTTTGCTGCTTCAATCTTCTTATTTTGAGCGATGGGGCAATAAATTAACTTTTGCCAAAGTTACAAAAGTTTGGGTTATTTAATTTGAGAGAGTTCTGTTTTTGCAGTGGTTTGAAGGGGGCAGGTCTCTCTTGGAAAAAGGTGATGTCACTTCTTCCTTTCCACCAATCACAGACCAGCAACATCTGAATCATAATATGGTGACAGGTCTGTTTTCTTATGTTGCCCAGCCACTGTCTGTTAAATCTGATCAAACCAAACCCACACAGTCCTGATGAAGCAGGTAAGCTAAAACTTTGGATCTTAAACTCTTAACAATTTAAGGATGTTATTTTCCAAACTTGAACCTTAATTGTAGCTTTTTTAGTCATGATAATTAAATGATGTAAATAAATTATTTTATAAGTCCCAATGTGTAACCTTAAAAAAACATTTTGTCTTTTTTGCCTCACAATGTAAGAAAAGAACAAGGCAGAGAGCAATGCACAGACAAACTGAAAACTTGGCAACCTTTTCTGAAAACTATTTATGCCAGCAGAAGAATTTGAAGATACTATAACCACATACACATTCTACAGTGTGGCTTTGATTATGACAAGCTGATGTTGGGATTTTATGTCATTCTTCTTCTAATACTAATAATTATATACTATTAGTAATGTGAAGTTAAATGTCAATTGTCAGTTTTCACATTTTCTGTTGCCTCAGCCCACTGAAACTGTAGCTGGCATTTCAAATAAAGCTTAAACAAAACAAGCCAGCCAGAAAACAACCCCAGATTACATTATGTGAAGGACAAAGCTTTATTCTAACCTAATTACATGTCCTTTTATTAAAACATATGCAATCATGTTGATAAGCTATTGATTTTGTTAGCATGTGTGGAAAAGCTTTTGGGTCAGCCAGAAGTCACAGAGCAGCACATCAGTATGCTTCCCCACGCTGCTGGAGGCAGTCGTCTGAGACATTTATCACCTGCCTGCTTCATACCCAGGGTGTAAAGTGTGTGGACACCGTGCTGTAATCTACCGGAAACACTTTCTTTAAGTGTCACATAACTGGTTGTGCATTTGGCTGTTGAGGAACTAATGAATGCAACTGCACACACAGAAACACACGGGGGGGGGGGTTTGATCTGGGTTCATGAAGTCTATTTTGCTCGTAGAATGTGCACACACACACACACACACTCTCTCTCTCGCATTCATACTCACGCACATATGGTCACCAGAATTCAAAATCACACACAGCTCGTGGTGTTGTTCATTTACACAATTCTCTCTCTATCAGCATAACATTTGCTTCTCTCTTGTCCCTCTAAATTGACCATGTGGACCAAACAACAGGCCTGTTTTTGGATTAATGCCATTCCTTTTTTTCCAAACTATCCCATGATGCACAGCATCCAAACACTGGGTGTGTTTCCAAAATTGGCATTCTGGGCACCAGAATTTACACTAGAGCAAGACATTAAAGGAAACATTTGACATTTTGTGATATTATTTGCTTTCTTGACAAGAGTTAGATGAGAAGGTCGATATCACTCTCACATCTGTACCATAATTATGAAGCTGGAGATCAGGAGATAATTAGCTTAGCTGAGCATAGCATAAAAACTAGAGCTGTTTCTCAATGTGTGTTCTTCCGTTCTTACACTTGCTATTTTAATTGCCATTTATGGCCAAATGCAGTGCACTATGTGTACCCAGATGGTGTACTCGTAACGGTCAAAACGTTGAGTTGAACTCAAAATGCCAGCCATGGGTGTGATTATTAAAGTGAACACTGCACTAAAAGTATTTCAGAATTGAGCATAGAAACAGATGGAAACAGCTAGCCTGGCTCTATCCAAAGGAAAAGAAATCTGAAGTGTAAAAACAGTTATACCTGGAGTAATGTGCCAGACTGTTTCTTCGCCAGGAACAGTGAAAGTCTTGCCATCACCTCGAGTTTGCCAGGAAACCAACGAAGACTCCACATAACCCCCCATAATCTGCAACATGTTGTTTTTACACTTCACTCGGATTAAACAGGGTGAGTTTTAGGTGCTGGTAAGCAGATTATTTTACCCTTGAACAGAGCCAGGCTAGCTGTCTTTATGCTAAGCCAAGCTAAGCTTACTGATAGATATGAGAGTGGTATCAGTCTTGTCATCTAACTTCCAGAAAGAAAGGGAATAAGTGCATTTTCCAAAAACGTTAGATTATTCATTTGGGACATGTGGCAGACATGCTTACATCAATTGGAAGTAATGTGCTTTGCAATTATACAATGTGGAAGTGTAATAAAAAGCTAGCAGACCTTGCACTTAAGTCCCCCTGCAGTTTTGTAATGTCACATGCCAGGCACAGAGCCTCACAGTGTCAAAGTGTGAGTGACACTTAGACTACAATATTTCCAAGGTCTGTGCCAAAGGGGCTGGAGTAATTTCCACTTTTCACAGATCACCAGATTGGATTTGTAAAGACACCCAGCTAGACGGAAACAGAAGTGCTGTGGGAGTGTTCTGCACAGCGGGACTGTCTATAAGAAAAGAATGGCATCATTCAGAGGTCCACTGTGTTCCAAACATGGCTCATTCCCAGTCAACATTGCCTCAAAAACAGAACAGCTTCCCTACCTCCTCCACCTTCCCAAACTAAATCCCTCCCTTTCCTCCCCAGCCCCCCTATTCTCTCATCCTCCTTCTTTCTCTAGTTCCCCTCCCTCTCTCTACTTCTGCATGTCACACTGCAGCAGTAGGACGATGGAGGGGTCAGACTTGGCCGCCTCTTTAAACTCTTCCAGGGAGATCTCATCATTGTGGTCCTTGTCCATCTTGGAGAAGATCTTGTCCACACGCTGCTGCGGAGTCAGCCCGTCCTCGTTCATACGCATCATGATCACAGTGCCCACCATCTTGTAGATGGCCTGCTCAGGGGGAAAGAAATATTTTTTTTTTCCTATAATGTATAAATTTATAGCTAAAGTAAAAACCTACAACAGGATTCCTTAATAAAACCCTCTCAGGCCTACGCTAAGGCTTTATTCAGACCAAATCAGGTGCTGCGGCAAAAACGCAGCTGACATTACGGCGATCAGACGGGAAACGCCCAGGGGAAAAACTTTGAAGATGGGTGAGAGACTGATCGATCGTCGCTGTGATGACTGTACATCAGCTGTTCAACCCTGCCACGAGGGAGTACAAAGACATGAATCATCATGTAGCCGCTTGTTGTTGAATCTTCAAGATGGGATTGCTACAATCAGCATGGCCAGTTAGTGACACACTATGCCTGATTTGGTCTGAATATGGCCTCACTCATACCCACTCCCTACACACAAACACATACCTCGATGATCTCCAGCATCTCCATGCGTGTGATCTTTCCATCCCCATCCAGATCGTACATGTTGAAGGCCCAGTTGAGTTTCTGCTCGAAGCTGCCCCTGGAGGTGATTGACAGGGCGCAGATGAACTCCCTGAAGTCGATGGTCCCGTCGCCATTCTTGTCAAATGTCCGGAACGCGTGCTGGGCAAACTTGGAGGCATCACCATATGGGAAAAACTGGAGAGTGAAAAATGAGAAAAACAAGGGGACGTAAATTATTGCACTTCACATCCCATGAGAGACCCTATTGAGTTGCATTGTGGGCAATGTAGGATCCAGTGTTTTTGGAGTTTGATTTAAAAGAAATGATGACCCGTGTAAGGCATTTTAACATAAAATTCTAAATTGACTTTATATTAACGACTTTTTTTGTTCATTTTCTGCATTTCCTCACAATTTGGAGTTAATTACATTTGTTTGGGTTTTGTTGTTCTATTGAGTTTGTTCTGTTCTACATTTTTACATTTTTTTTAATTACAGCTATATTGTTGTAAAAACATTTGTGCTTCTGTATTATGTTAAATTTACATTTTTGTAACTGTGATTTTAGGGCTAATTTTAAGCATTAATTTAGAGTCACAGCATGCAGTAAGCAGGTAACAGCAGGTAATGTGTTTTCTTGTTTGGTCCCATTTTGTGTCACTGATAGTATCAATTAGTGCAGACTCAAGGATAAAGAAGTTACAGTCAATCTATGGGTAACAAAGAACAATGTGCATGCATGAACATAAATTAATATAGGCTATGTTGAAAGACATCAGTAAGTTTTGAAAATAACTTTTTCACACTGAAAGGTGATTTAAATAAAAGAAGAAATAAAAACTAAACAAAAATAATTATTTTAGGGCTGTATTTGTGTCATATGGCGTAAAGCTCACACCATTGTTATATTTATCTGTAGCTCAATCTGCGATAAATAACATGTCCCTATAGACCGATTTAGGACCCTTTGGCAAAACATCCATGCATTTAAGAATTAATCTTTTATTTTAAGGTAAATAACAATATTGTCTTAAGGATATGTGTTGGCTTAACTGGGTTTTAAAAGACAGGAGCCAATCTTAACATAAACACAATGAATGTTAGTTGTTGGTTCTAAGAAACATTTTAGAGATGAAGAGCAGCAATTGGAAACTTCTTGTTTACTAAATGAAACTGTACTCTTAATGCAGGTGGAACTTCATTCCATTTTGTGCCACTTATCTGGGGCCAGGTAAGTTTACTGTCTGATATCATGATACAACTTTGAAAATTGCAACAGTTAGTTTCTCTTTCACACTGATGGATTAATACCTAAAGTGTAATGAAATCGGAGAGATTGAGAGGATATGCAAAACTGGTCTAAACAAATCTTTAACTCCTGTGGCAGCCTCTCTCTGGCGCTGTGCCACCTCAAAGGCTCCAGAATGTTCTGAGGGAGTTTCAGGCAGCAACAGAGTCACTGGCAGCATTAGAGGCCCCGCCTCCTCTGTATGCCCCAACGATTAGTCAATCACAGTAATATAACCTTTTTATGTAACAGCCAAACAATGTGCTGAGTCATTTAAGAGGTAACCTTTTTCATTCTATACAACTACATTAGCAGCCATCTAAAATGAACTATGTGCAATTTTCTCTGTAGACAGGAAACCGCTATAAAACCCAATGTATAATCAAGTGCCATGATTTCACTTCCTCTGATTCATGTCACTTTTCATGCCTCTTCCCTGCCCTCACCTTAACATAGAGCTGCTGAAACTCCTCCAGGTTGAGGATGCCAGAGGGACAGTCTTTGAGGAAGCCTTTGTACCACTGCTTGAGCTCCGCCTCGTTGAATTCGGTGTTCTTGGTCAGGTCATCCAGGACCTCTGGAGCCAGCTTGCTGTTGTGTTTCCCCATGATGCTTCACCTCTCTGGGGGAGACAGACACAGAGAGTGAGACAAGGTGAACACACAGGTGACGAGGTGCTAGACAAACAACAGCAACAGCAGTAATGTCCCTGTGTTTATGCAACAGCACAGGCCTCTGAGGACGGACGCAAAGAAGGAATTACTTGCACAGAGACACATGCAGAGGAGAGCTGCATTGCCTTTATGTGGCTTGTGTGTCAAAATATACAGTGTAAAACATTATCACACATATATGCATTTCCCCCAAAAAATGTATACTTAAAATGAGCAATATTTTGCCAGTAAGGTAATCTAGTTTTTGTAATGTCTAAAGTCAAAGGTAGATAAGTAGTTGGGGCAGTGTTCTTAGACCCAAAGAAGGTCAAACATGTTAGACTGTCCAAGCATTCTGCTTTTGATACCTCGTATGAAAGGTTTAGGAGAAATCTTATTTAATTCAACACAGCCAAAGGGTCCACCTTGGGGATTGCTTATCTCACTCTTAAGTACAATATTGGTGTGTCCCAAGGTTCCATATTAGGTCCTTTAAGGTTAAATGTTGCTTTTAGCTTTTCTTAAAGTTCAAATTAAAATGTATGCAGATGATGCAGTTTTATATCATCATGGAACTAAGAAGCCAGACATGGCTGAGACATTAATAGATGCTCTGTCTCCTGTTAACCTGATGTTTCAGTAAATGGGGGGGGAAATCCAAATTGTTGATGGGAATTTTTAAATGTCACGGAGTTGTTGTTGTTTCCATTTCTAACATAAGATTTGTGAGGCCTTCTGTACTAGATGCTACAAAACTGTACATGCATGCAGGTATTCTCTCACTCCTTAGCTATTGCCTCCATGTTGAAGCCAATAGACGCAATCTAAAACTTAAAGTACTCTATAACAAGCCCAACCATTATCACCACTGCCATGTTATTCAGGGATATATTTGTTCAGTATGGAAGGTTTAAAGCAGCATATATTATATATTTAAAAATGCATGGAATGACACCTCCTGCTTTAAGTCACGTGTTGCAGGATTTTTCCAGACACAAGTTAAAATATCCAAATAAAATAACTGACTAAAGAGATGCTGTTATTAAAGAAAGTCCCTTTAAACAAAAAAATCTGCATTGGACAAGTGGAATTATCTGTTTAAATGATTTATGGAAATGGGTAGATGTGGAGGTGCACATATATTACAGACAAAATATCCATGCTAGAAAAGGTCTTTCCATTTCCATTATGACATATCATTCTACCTCTATAATCACCTGATAGCATCGCTGCTATTTTGGCCATAAAATGGCCCATTACCTTGGCTCCTCATCACACACACACATATTCACATGGCCATGGACCACTGCAGCGCCTTCATGACGCCATCCCTGACTCATTGCCCTGTCTGACAGCTTTCGCACTTTGACACCAGGACACAGCCAACACCAGCCGAGACGAGTGGCCACAAATCCTCCTCTGAATTTCTGAGAGAGCGTGGGGACAGTTTATAGGCTGGAATATCATCCTGCTGTGTTTTATGGCGAGTGAGTCATGTAGAAAGACACAACAAAACCCCAAGTTGCTGCAAAGGCTCAAATATGTTTGCACTTTGTATTTCCGTGACAAGTGGGAGGCACTGTAGGAGAGCCAAGAGCTTAGAGGGAGAGTAATAAAGGGTATCAATAGGAGACAGGCCATTCCAAGCATTAACTTGTTTTGAAAAGGTCACCTGTGATCTTATCAAAATGTATGTTTCTCTCTTCTCAGAGAATCCTCTTACAGTTGAAAGATTGCTGTTCAGGAGGAAAACAAAAAGAAAAAGGGCCTGTAAACTGGATGGCAAATATAAAAGCACGTGCAATCAAAGACTCGGGTCAGCTGGGTGTTCATCTGTTCACTGCAGTCCTGTGCAGTCGTGTTTATAATAGCACCCAGCATGTGTCAACCATAAAAGGGCAATTGTAAGCGTTGTGTCTGTGTAGTGACACAAATGGATCCCTTCAGAGGTGACTCAGGATTTTTTTAGGTTAGGAAGTACGCTGTTTTGTGTGGCATCTCACAATTCTTCCAAACCATTTGTGTAATTGCACAGACACCAATTTATGCACACACACACACACACACACACACACACACACACACTCAGTACACAAGGGTAACTGCAGCATGGATGCAGACAGATGTTGAGGGCAGCAGTGTGGAGAAGGATCACATAAGGGGTTCATGTTGTGGCAGCGACACCTGTAGCGCGTTGTTCCCCTGAGAGGCCATTATTAAATTGGAAGTATTCAATTAATAAATCTCCACTCTCTCTGTCTTAAATGATAATGCTTTTACATTTAGAATGACACTTAACTATCCCTAAATCATTGAAAGTGTCCACCCAGGTAGCTCTGTAAATCACTGGCTGCATCAACAAACGCACACCACATGCCGCAAGTTTATTTTGGCTCTTCCCTCCCGGGCACACACACACAAACACACTACACAGAGTTGCGATGTTGACTGAGGCAAATTAGGTTTTATCCCTCTGTTAGGGAACCAAATGTAGCAAATAATAGAGTTTCCTGTGGAGGACAGCGAGAGGCGCGACTAGCCAGACGAGCAAAACACATCGGAAACTCCCATTTGAAAGAATCAAAATAAACACAGTTCACACCGGCAAAATAGACAAGCTGTAGATTCGTTGTAATCGTTCCCGGGGCGGATGCCGTCTTCCAGACAGGTACTCAGGTCTCTGCTGCTGCTCATCTTACTGAGGTAGAAATCTATTGTGAGAGATTATTCATGTGTTGGAGGTTAACTGGATACAACGCTGGGTGTTTCTTCTCCTCGGATTAGGCCGCCGTTCAGAACAAAGAAGCCAAATCCCTGGCGAATCAATGAGATGCATTCAGAATACACGTGAACTGGCACCAATACCATTTTCTCATTTCTGCCTGCTTTGGAGATGATGGAGGCGATGCTTATCTGGATGCATTAACGCACACTGAGAAACAAAATGAAAAGGTAGTCACTTGAGTGCATAAATATGGAACATTTTGAAGTGTGTTTATATAGCCTGGTTCCATCTACAATTTCTAGAATGTTTAATTAAGCTATGGTGTTGAAGCAGGATAGCTGCATTACTGAAAGAGATGAAAAGAGCAGATACATATGGAATATTATATCATTCTAAAAGGTGTACTTGAAAACAGGGGTTTGAATCTGTAACTGTAGTTTTGCAAACTTGTGCAGTGACATTTGTATCTGTAAGCTTAGTTTTGCAGACTTTTTTGTTTTCTGTCTGCAAAATCTGTAAGATAACTTACAGATACAAACATTAATGCACATGTCTACAAATCTACGGTTACAGATTACAATACACCTTTTAGAATGATATAATATTGCATTTAAAAAATGCACCGACAATTTAAGAGCCGTGGATGAGATCAATGCAGCTGTGCAAGTTACTGTAAGTTGACTCACAACAGTAATTGTTAAATCTAGTCATCAATATTTTTATATTAACAATGGTACAAATGCCTATGAGCAATGTGAAAGGGGTCATTCCAAGTGACAAACTCACAAGAGCTTTAGCTCTTTCAGCTCATTGTTTCCATCTTTACTGTTTTGGTTCACTCTCAGTGCTCTCATCAAGCAGATGTTCAACAGAAAAGCTTTGAAGAACTTCCTGCACGCTACCCAGCCCAGCACCAAACAGCAGACAGACGCTAGCGACCCGCTGGTGAACGGAGTGGAGCATTTAACAGATAAAGAGTCAGATATTTCCCTCAGGAGTTGATGGAGACCAAAAACCGAGCTAAAAGGAGAGTGGATATTGAACTCACAATTGTCGGGTGGACACAAACTCCACTCCAAATGAATGATAATGTTTTTCCATGTCTGGATGTTTACAGATTGTTCTGCTGCCAAAGTGGCCATAAAATCAATAATGCCGCTTTAAATTGATTAATTCATCATAAAAAATTTTAGCTGCTCCTAGCAACCACCATGTGTTATGTAACTCGCTAATGATTGGTTAGGGCAAAACAAAATAATATAACCCTCCCTCCTAAATTTAGTTTAATTATTAGGCTACCGGTATATGTGGATCTCTTTCTGAATTTTCCACAGAGAAAAGAATGTATTTATGAATGAATCTATCAACAGCTTTAGTGCCAAATTACAAATTTCAGCGGAGTAATTTCCAGGACAATGCTTTCTAATGTCAGTGCATTCAAAGTCACTCCCTCTGGTGTTAATATGAACAGCTTTATTCCCAGAATGCCGCAATTTCCCTCAAACCTACAGCCCTGAACGCCTGCTCCGCACAATCCTGCCAAATAGGATCAATTGGCCTGGCAACATGCTGTTGCTGTGCACAATGCCGTCTTTGACAGTCCGTTCATGTCGACACGTGGCAGAGGCCCAAGCACACACACAAACAAACAAACATGCCAGCTTCAACCAGGTATAACTAGGGTATATTAGTTCCATCACACACAGGCAGCCTGTGGAATTCTTACACATATAGACACTCTTACACTAACATGAAAAATATAATGATAAAAGAGGTGAAAGGACACAGCAAGAGGGAGGATGACTCAATCTGGATTCGCACCTCTGAGGGAGAAGACAAATAGACAGACAGGGAGAGAGACAGGGAGTGAAAAGGCGATGAAGACGGAAGGACGGAGGAAGATGGGAGGCCGCAGGCAGATAAGCAGAGCTTGTAGAAAATTGTCCCAACAGACGTTCAAAAGAGAAAGACATGTATCTTATTGAGTCTGAAGGGGCCTTAATGCATGTTCATTCCAGCTGTCAGACTGATAGTAAACACAAATTCAATTAGGAGTTGTAAATGCAGTGGCAGCATGTGTGTCACTGTGTGTGTGTGTGTTTGCCAGTCCAGCTCGACAGCAGTCTTTCTGATTGGAAAAACTAGTTAAACATGTTTGCGTGCCAGAGTCAGTAGAAATAAAGCTTACATTTTGATGGCAGTTTATCTCAAACTCAAGGCACTTGTTATTAGGCTGATGTATGACATGAGTGTTATACATCAAAGGCAGTGGTTCTTCTGCTGTAGAAGGTCCACAATGAAAAAAGGAATAGTTCGATTTAACTTTATTTACTGAGAACGAAATCTGTTTTGCAAGAGAGACCAGAGAACAAATTGCACATGAGCATCAAAATCACACACAAAGACACACTAATTAAAACAATCACAAATATAAAAATATCAGCAAGGGAACTTAACACCCTCTGAAAAAGAGTCTTCTGTTGACCTCCACTGGTTTAACTTCTCACCTTGCTGCAAGTAAAGCCCCAGTGGCATATATACCATATATATATATATATATGAGAGTCACTGATATAAAAACACTTGTTTATGATGCTGAAGGTAATGTAATGGGTCTATTAATAAAGCAATTACTATATGTTAATCCAAGGCTGAAAGTTCCAATGATGTATGGTAGGTCTTCAATGGTAAATGGTACATTGAAGAGGAAATAATAAAAAGTGAGTGCTATGTAATATGTAACTTGCCCAAAATGTTTTAAATAACAAAAGCAAGTATAGGTCTACAGACTAGAGACGGGTCAGAATTTGTAATGATACATACAACAGGAAAATCAAGACAACAAGGTAGGTCTAGGTATTTGTCTATATGGTGGTTTCTATGATAATTGTTTCTTTTGGATGATTTATGTGTTTCATGTTTTATCTTTTAATGGAATTTGTATTATATATAATATGTCCTTGTATAATATTTTTCTTAATGTTTTTTTTTGTTATTTTCAGTTTCTGCAGAGGCATGCTTTGTCCCCCCATATGGGAGTATGAGATGAGTGCGATTCACCTCTGCACTGATTGGTCATGGGTTGGTTGGAGAGCAGACTGACTCTCAATGGTGCAGATCCCAAGCACCTGAGTGATGAGTGTGATTGTGTCATCATATAGCTTGTTCTGCTTTTGAGGTTAAATTTGCTGTGAGCTGATTATCAGAACAGTGTGCGGATCTTTTGCCTTCAGTTTTTTTTTTAATCCAGCGTTATACGACGGGCAAAGGTATAGTCCCATTTTACTAGTAGCATTAACTCTTTGATTTCAAAGTAAAATACACATAAAGCTGACTTGACTAATGTGATAAAAATGTTCCTGCACACACACAGCAAGAGGCTACACTAAGGCTGAAAAACAGTGGGCCCACACACTGTCATTATTATGAGGATCAGGCACTTAGGCTGTAACTGAACAGAGAGGGCGGGGGTGTATTGGTGTCCCTGGGACTGAAAAGAATTAGCTGGCAAAAGCTGTAATTGAGTTGGAAACAGAGCAAAATGGGAAGCTAAGCCTCCTATACCGTAGTCACTTCCTGTTTATGCTTGTGGATGTGACAGTGTTGTACGTTTACAATGGCAATAACCTTTGTGAGAGTGGAAAAAGTGCAGTGGACTGTAGCAGCAATGGGGGTGCAATCAATAGGATACCAGTGCAGCAGCTCACCAAACCATCAAAAGTCAAATAGAATAATACGTTGTCTTGACGATAGTTGCCTGGCTCGCTGCCAAACAGCCGCCCCAGCAGCCCATGATGCTTTGGGGCAATCGAAGCAGACCCTCTGCCAACTGGACCTGACCAATTGACTGATATATGGGCTTGATGTGGGGCTTTTATTGAAAATCTAAGTATTGGCCAGTGTCTTCCACATCCATCATGATGCCCTGCATTTGATTAGATATTTATTGTTGAATTGAACAGCAGAGTATTACACTGGCTGTTTATTAGAAGCAACCTAATTTCATTCTAATGCGTCTAATGTTATTTCATTCATGCATAAATGGTGTTGCATCAAATGATGCCGCAAGCAGGAAACAATAACTGTTGAGGGCCACTGTGTTTACTTTTGGTTATACTTTTGTGACTAAAACATTGTTGTATTGTTGTATTTCTGACCTCCCAAAAGATAATGTAACAGTAGGACAGTAGACAACAGCCACAAAGTCATCAGACTCAGTCAATAATATATCAGTTTGACAATGTCTACAGAGGCTGCATAGCAAAAGCAGCTCGTTAGCAGAGCCATCTGTGTCAACAGAGGATGCATTCAGGCACAGTATTGAGTGTAGGACAGCAGCATTTTGGCAGCAGTCCAACACATTCACCGTAGTTACCCGCGTAAAACAGAGGAAAATATACTTCATGCATAAAAATGCATGCAAGTGAAATGCAATACAGTTGAATTGATTAATACAGAGGTGTATCTGTTCCATCACACGGACAACTTAAACAACACGGCTGAAATGCCTCCTGTGTAAACAAGCTGAAGTTATATATATAGAGTCAACAACCAAGTGAGGTTGTAGCTGTAAAACCCCTGACTAGAGATTTGAGCATGGGTGTTTTGTATTGCTAATGAATTCAGCTTTTCATTTGTAAAAGGAAGAACCTGTGATTGCTTCTTTCAAAAGTTGCACACTCTTGCTGGGATCTCGTGACTTGAGACTTGAGTCAGACTTAAGTCTCTGTGGCACCTAATCTGCTAAGAGTTGACAGCCAAAAGTCTTGACTTGACTTGAGACTTGAAAGTAAAATGTATAAGCCTCAGGTTTTTGACATCATGAAATCCTAGAACAACAAACAACAGACAGCGTCACACAGGTTCTGCACAGACACACAGCTTGAGTCTAGAACTTGGTCTCAAATGGTTGGCTGTTCTTCCTGAAAGACTTGAAATATACTTGCAGTTTGCTTGAATACTTGTAAACTGACTTGCCCCCACAGCCTTGAGACTTGTAAAAAATGACTTGAGACTTGATGTGGACATACCACAAAACAACATAATGATATTATTATTTAACCATTTCACCAAACCCTCAATACTATTGTAGTATCCTAATCTGGTATTAGTGGCTAATCTTAGTGGCCTAGTAGCAGTAGAAGTATTAGTTATAATAGTAGTAGTTATAGTTTGATCATCAAGCATCAGCAAAATGACTTTATAAATGGTAAAAGCCGTGTTTACATGTAGTGAAGATGGACGATTATAGAAGTAACTGGAAGTGTTGGTGCTGAGGTGTTGCTGCCCGTCACTAAGATCTGCATATTATTCTGATCTCCATATCTCTCTCTGGTGACTGGATGCATCGCTATAGAAACGCAGCTCACCTCTGTTCAGTTCAAACTCTAATTTAAGACCAGGCAGCATGTCGAGCCTGGGGAGAAACACGGGGAACAAAACGGCTGTGTGCGCGCACCCTTATGAGTCAGTCTCTCAGCTAACCTTTACCTCCCATACCTCCGAAACCTCAGTATTTAGTTAGTGCCCCAGTTATTACACGTTACTGTCTGTTAGTCTGTGGGACCCACGCCTGAGTGCTGCTCCAATTGTCAGGCTATTGTTTCTGTCTGCACAGCCTTGTAAAATGTGGCTAATAATATCCCAGCGACACCTTTTAAACTCAGACAGAGTGGAAAGATGCCAGCGTGCACACACGCACAAGAACAAACTTTCCTACATTATGTTGTGACCTGGTGGAGAGTTGTTTGGTTGTAAGGCTCAGGTGTGCCAGCGCCAGACACAAACAGCTTGTAAAACAAATATACCCATGTCCCGTAAGCACACACACACACACACACACACACACATACAGTAGTAGTGTGTTGATTGTACAGTGTGTTGAAAGTAGTGTAAAAAACAGTGGACAGATGCTGGCAGCCCTTGCCCCTGCTCCTGGACTGAAAGCTATCCTTCCATCACTATCCTTTGTTGACATGAACATTTAATGTGTTCTGAAACACAGACTGGTGGTAGGTGCCACATCAACATCTTAGCACCTGCCGAACAATGTCAGAACATTGTGTTTTAAAATATTAGACAGCTTTGTTGAATACTCAATTCTGATCAATCACAGCTCTGTTATTTCTGAATAGCACACAATATCAATCTGCAGAAAGAAGTCCGGTAAGTTTAACAGTGTCATATCAATGACAGACTTTGACAGTCACAGGGCAGAAAACCTCAATCAGGTGTTGCGGTCATTTTATGCATCTGTTCAAAATTCCACCCGTAAAACTTACTCGATCACCAGCTACAAAACAATTGTTCAGTTTAATGTGAATTAGAACGGCTAAGTAGGCTAATCTTAAGGCTACAGCGATTACGCTGTTATGGACGCAGTTCAAGCCATACAATCAAACAGACTATTTTTTTGCGGAAGCAATAAAACATTTTTCAAATCAAAGAAATATTTTTAAATCAATATGTACAGAGGTTTAGGGCATGATACATATAGGTATTCGTGCCAAATGCAATGGGGAAAAGATGAAGGCACCTTGCTTTCAAAATACTGAAATATGCACACACAAAAGTCTAAAAGAGCACAGTTCAAAAGACATATGTATAATTTTTCTGTTGCTGTCATTTTGTAGTTATTTTGTCTCTTACTGCATTATTATTATTATTATTATTACTTATTACTATTACTGCACAGGGACAAGATAAAGAAATATCTGTTGGATGAAATACTGAACATGATGTTTCGATGCAAGTGTAACAATCCTTGTCCCATTTGTTTCCGACTGTAAATCTGCGTAATTGACTATATGAGGGTATTATATTGTGTGTTCAACCACTCATTCTTCTAAAGCGCTTACCCTGCTCTCAGGGGAGACTGGAGTAAATCCCAGCATGCATTGGGCTAGAGGCAGGCTGAACCATGGCAGGTTGTCAGTCTATCACATAAAGTATAGACAGACCACCACGTTCATACTCACACTCACACCTAAGGACAATTTTTGTACGATCACTTCATCTAACTCACATGTGTTTTGGACTGTGGGAGGAAACTGCAGCAGTGGGAGGAAACCCACACAGATGACCCCATGACCTTGTAGCTGTAAGGCAACACTGCTCACCACTGAGTGCTGTTTTAATGCATTAAGGAACAAGAAGAAAAAAGGTGATGCACGATTCAGCTTGATATCTTTTTCCATCCACATAAAATCCTCATACTTTTTGTCTCAGCTCTGAGATCAGTTCCTCGCCACAGTTTCTGGTGTATGTTACCTTCCCATTGTGCTATATTGTCATATCTGTCAAGCCACTGGACGACACTCCATCAATGGTGTCCATCGATAACCGTGGGCGTTCATTAGTTAGCCACTAGTGATGCCAAACTCCTTCACTCAACATTCCTTTGTCGCTGCTCAACCACCATCAGCTGGTCCGTGGGCTCACAGGAGCTGGTAGCACACACACACACACACACACACACACACACCTATCTTAAAATTCTAACATCTGTCTCCCTGGGTAATAAAGCATGTGACAGGAATGGATGAATCAATCAGTCAAGAGACACACAGGGTAGCAACTCATGCGACCCATACCCCCCACCACACACACACACACACAGACACACACATGCAAGCACATGCACACAATGAGCCAGTGATGCATGAGACAGATGCATAGTACACCTGGCAACAAAATGGAAGTGATACAAGAGGGGGGGTGGAAGAAGTACAAAAAGCGGGAGGTGGTTGTGGGTGTCAGCATCATTCTGCTGCTGTTAACAGGAAAAAAAGGAAGAGGAGAGACTGGGAAAAACAAACAACACGCACATGCACATGCACATGCACAGACAGGAAATTGTAGCGTAATTGTAGTGTTGCTCCAAGCCGATATTATTGTACTCTACAGAATATGGATCTTTCCAGAGCAGGGGAAGTAGCTATAATCATGTGTTTTCCCGCCCAGTGATCCATCAGTCGGCTGTTATGTGTAACTATGGCTTCTTTCCACCTGCTGCTGTAAATAGCAGGGAGCTGTGACTATATCAAACGTCGCCACAATGACCAAGCAATCAGCTAACTGCATCTGTAGGAAATTGCTCTTTTTGTGCAAAATGAGGTGGATTTCTGTAAAAACAATACAATAAAAACAATATTCCGTTTTGTAAATCGTGGTGAGATTTATTGAGAATATACAATAGCAATGTTACTGTTTTGAACCCCCATAAAGGAGAAAATAACAATAGGAGGCTGTCTTTATATAAAGTCTTAAAGGTCAATAAGAAAACACTAAATCATATTATTGAGAGCTCCGTCTTCTTTGTTTGGATTATAACTCAACAGAGTGTGTCTTTAGAGTGTGCACAGAGCGCTAGAATTTGGCATAATTTGGTTGTTTATGTTCTCAACGCTTAGAGGTGCAATCCAAGATCCAAATAAAGGTGAAGGGTAGCTCCATTACTAAAATTCAAAACACACGTTTGGAACGTGATATCACTCCCAAAGTGATTGGCAGGTCTTTTAATAAATGGACTAAACAACAGCAATCAACGTTATTCATGTTTTTGATTCTAAGAAACACAGAATGCATGTGTTTTGTTTATTTTATTTAACAGCTAACCTCGACTCTATACAGTATATGAACAATTATTGATTGGGCATTTAAAGGAATTAAAATAATAGAGCATATTAAAAAAGCATGACAGATTATAATGTGATGGTTTTAGGGATATTTTGGTGGTACTGAATAAGATCGTTGTGGCGCTGTAAGGGCTCCCTCGTGGCATGCTAAGCACCACTTGAGACAGCCTGACTCTTGAGAACTACACTGTCTGCTGAGAGTGTAAAAGTGGGTTGCAGCAGAAATAAACCAACGAAATTAAAAAGCTACAAATTACCGTAATGCTACAATACATTGTGATATTTTTATTGATAGACTGTGTCACTTCAAAGTTACCATACACTTAAATTAAAAAGCAACAAATGTGAGAAAGTAGCGAATACCCTTTAACACCACCCACCATGCACCAAAGATCTACTCCTGTTCAGTTGAAGGCTGGCAGAAAAAGGGCTGCAGAGCCAAACTGAGCTGTCACTGCCACCAGCTGTCTGTCATGGATGTGCACATCACCGGTGAGTGTGTGTGTGTGTGTGTGTGTGTGTGTGTGTGTGTGCGTGCACTTGTGCACTTGTTTGTGTCTTTCATTTTCCTGGAACACTGCTTTGCAATGTATACAAACACAATCAATATATTATGTATAGACCCAGCAAGGCGTAACAAATATGTAGATGCGTGTGGATAGTCATTGTGATGCAATAACTCATCTGGTGTGACCCTTTGATGCACAGCCGCATGAAGGCCACCAGTATTGTGAACAAGCTCACACACAGCACACATGGGAAGCTGCTCCTGTTGATTGTGTGGGACCTGTGTCATTCACATGAGGACTGGATTATGCAGATAAAACTAAACCACTTATTCAGCCTGCTGCATTTCTCTGCCCGTCTCTCCCTCTCTTTACTCACACAGCCCAACTCAGAATTACTCTGAAACTGTGAGACTTGCGGCTTTAAAGGTCTTCTTTCCCAAACGTGCTTGCTAGACAACTAATATACTGTGTGTTATTCAGTTGACATGCTTGTTTGTGCTCTACATGTGCAGAACAGAGTGCAGAGAGAGTCCAGTTTCAGTGGTGCGACACACAGTTATAGCCTTATTTTTGTTCATCCATTGATTGCTTCCATAGCATGAAGGACACCGACATCCCCGGCTGCATTTCCAGATCTACGCGGAAGCAAACTGCTTATGCATCCATCCAGGTTGTATAGAAGACTCTGTAAAAATGACTCACCAAATGGAACACATACCAGCACAACACAGGCATGATCATGTTTGCTGCCACCATTTGGTCAACAAAGCGCCCCTTTTCTGGGAACAGGAGACCATAGTTCCAGGTTCAATTGACTCTACAGCCATGAATGTCCTTGAACAATACAGTGAAAGCGCTATCTGCTCAGTTACACTAGACTTGACTTGACTTATTAGTAGCGCTAAATAAGTGTAACACACTAAACACTGACAGGGTTAAGGGATCAGTTCCCCCTTCCTGGTGAGACACCTTTAATAACAGACTAGTAAAATATTGTCCATGACTTCCTTTCTCATCACTCATTGCTTCCCCTAGGGATTCATTGTAAGTAAAGGAATATCAGACACATTTTGACCAACACTTGTACACATTAACATGATACATGGTACAAAGAGAGCATTAACAAATAAAACATGTCCTCCACTTACCCTGTAATGTTTGGCAGAAGAATGAGCACCTCGCAGCTATAAAACACACGCCTCTTGTTTGCTTTTCAGCTGTTCTCGCGGCAGTGTTTTGGTCCAAAACAGTTCCTCCTTCATGTAAAATAACCTTCGCGTTAACTCACCTCTCTCTCTGGAAGAGGATGAATGAACCACTGCGTCTCCCTTGCCAACACATTTGCATAAAGGCCGCCTCCCCCGCGAGACGATTGGCCAGGACGCTTTAAAGGTGGATCCTCGTCATCTGATTGGACGCAGCGGCTTGTCAATAACAAGGCGCCGCGCGAGCCTGTGTCCTCGCGTCCTCTCCTCTCCGCGCGCCAGAGAGCAAGTGAGGGAGAGCGGGAGGGTGGCACTATTGTAAAAGGCCTAAAAAAGAAAATCAAACAGCACTTAAAACAGGAAAATACTCCTGATAAGTACTCCCATCGCCTGTCATCTACCTCTCCTTCAAATTCACAAGAGTTTATTTTGAAATTGTATAGTTTTCTGGAGTTATTAGGTCAGCTCTTGTGCTTTTATGTGGTGGCCATTTGGGCTACTTGATAGAATTGGCTGGAAAATTGACTTCACAAGCCCACAGGGACATAAACATGTTTATTAACCTGTTGGTTCCCCTGGGGAAAAATGAACAGCTTGGCCCTTGTTAACACATACGCCACATTAATTAAGGAATATGAATTACACTACCACAAAACTGAAAAAAATGTAGGTCTTAATTTAACTCAGAGACCCACAATATGTCCTCAAGATTAGGTAATAAAGGATGTCTTATATCTTAAAGTGGCTCTCTATTCAAATATGCATTTTGCTTTTATTACTTCACTTGGATTTAAACTTCACTGTGCAGGACGATGTATATGCATAGTTTGACTCTATCATTTTCAAACGTATCTGCTGAAAAGTTTGTCAGACCTCACTTTAAATCTGAGTTTATGTAATGTATGTATGTCTGTAAGTCAAACCGACACAGACTCACTTTCTGCTGTGTTGCAAATTAGGCAAATTGCCTATTATGGCTAAAATACCCTTATTTTATCTATTAAGTGAGAGAGAAAAGCTCCAGATGTTACTGGGAAATAAAGAATAGGGTCTCAAGTCATTGTAAGAGAGAAATTGTGATTGCTGAGAATTATTTTGAAAGTGTTCTCCTATCATATGAGAGCAGAGCCTCCAACAACATCCTACATGGTTATGTAATGATTTTAGCTGTAGTGCATGTATTGATTTCTTTAGTGCTGACATGGTTTTACACTCTGTTGTTATTTGCAAAATCCATTGATTACAGCATCCATTATTCTTTTATCTGAGTTTACATAAGATACCTATAAGAACAATCAAGCAGATTTGATTTGATAAATTTAACAGAACAAAGGTTATCAAGTAACCCAGCCCCTGTTGTTCAGATGTGTGTAAGATACATCAGTTAATGTGTACATGACACATAATCTCAGCTGGTTACAATAGCCCTGTTGCAAATGTATTGTGTGTGTTTGGTTGTGTGAGGGTGTTTGTGCGGGGAGCGATCTATTTGTGCTCACAAACCATACTGAGATATCAAAGACAGTTGTATTACTGTTCATATTTAAAAATTCATAGTTATGAAAGTTAATGAGTAAAACACACATCATCACACTTTTAAATCAGACAGAAAGACAAAGAAATCCTGCCTTGTGATAATATCTGTCTTTGTGGCAGTCTGACAAACAAAACACAAATATGTGTGTGTGTGTGTGTGTGTGTGTGTGTGTGTGTGTGTGTGTGTGTGTGTGTGTGTGTGTGTGTGTGTGTGTGTGTGATTTGGCCTTCACCCTGGAGCATTAAGAGTGTTGGAGGAGTAAAGAAATTATTGAAAGAGAAACAGAAACGAGGAAAAATGTATTGCAGTCTAATTAGCCAATGTCAGCCGGGGCCTCTCGTTGGGAGTGGCATAACCTTTAGCACAAGGTAAACGTCCATCACTCTGCAGGACCACGGTACTACGGTGTGTGTGTGTGCGTGTGTGTCCTTCAATCCAAGGTAAGCATCACTCACTGTAAAACAGATTCAGATAGCCACATAAAACAACTAGTTTCAGCCCGAGTGTGTATAACAGTACACAGCAATATTGAATTAATTAATTTAAAAGGAATAGTTTGACATTTTGAGAAATACAGAAATTTTTTTTTGCTGAAAGTTAGATGAGATGATTGATACCACTCTCATGTCTGTAAGATAAATATAATGCTAGCTGGCATTAGATTATCTTAGTTAAACGACCGAACAGTTAGCTTGGCACTGTCTGAACGCAAACAAAATCCACCAACCAGCACCTCCAAAGCTCACAAATTTACACATTTTGTAATGTTTGTATAATGTTTACAAAAGAGTCAAAATGAAAGGTTGTGGTTTTACTGGAAGTTATTTGAAGGTCTTTTATTTTTGGTCAGTGCCTTTTCCTAGTCTTTATACTAAGCTAAGCTAAACGGCTGCTGGCTGTAGCTTCATATTTACCATACAGACACAAGAGTGGTATCAATCTTCTCATCTAACTCTCAGCAAGAAAGCAAATACGTGTATTTTCCAATGTTGAACTATTCCTTGAAGTATTATAGAAAAATGTGTCTTTCTGCCAGTCCTTCCCTTCACCTCGCTCTAATTCAAATATGTATTATTGAAACCACATTAATTGATATAAAATGAGTCTTATGCCCCTCTAATTGAAATATGCTTTATTGAAAAAGGCATTAATATAGTATGAACCTCTCTCCCTTTTACTTCTATGAATATTCATGAGTGAGTGTGTGTCCATCGGCAACAGAGGGTTGCCACGGGAGACAAACCATCGAGCCTGTCCTCATGCTCCCCATCCCTCTCCTTTCTCTTTCATCTCTCCTGTCCTCTGTCACCATCCTACCATTCACTCTACACTTGGGTACTGCTCGTGTTGTACTTTCCTCGACGCTTCTTTTAACTACTTATTCTATTGACACTGGATGACTTTGCATTAAAATCACCCTCAAATTAATTCCTCTTCCAGTGGAAAACTTTGGACTTTTGTATCACGGATGAAGAAAAAACGATTTCTTAACATCACTATCTTTTTATTTTTTATATAAAAAGATAGTGATAGTTATAATAATAAGAGCATACCTGAAAGATACATCACGTATTGATCACCGCACGTAGCTGTGATCTCAGACCTATTCTCTCAGCGAGAGGTGATACAATCTTATTTATGCTAATTGATTGAAGTTGGCAGCCAGATGATGAAATTCAAACCTCCATTCATGTCTCTGTGTGAGGTGTGAGGTCTGAGGTGTGTGTATGTGTGGTGTGTAATTCTGTGCAGTGGCGGCCTGTAAACTGTCTAATTGACCTTTCTGCACTCCACAAAGGACGGCTCCTCCACCCATCTCCTTCCGGCTGCTATTCCCTCCCTTCTCCTCTTTCTCTCATGCTCCTTTTTTCCATTCTCCCTTAACACTTCCACTCCTCCTGTCCCCTAGTTTCTTCTCTCCATTTTGACCCTGCTTCACCATTCATCCATTCCCGTGTTGATACATACATATATGTCTGACATTGCTGATCTAATCTAAGTTTTAGAAATGTTGCCACTCCAACTATTGTACATTGTAACCTTTGGGGTAGTGTGCATCTTTTTAAAGAGGTGTTAATTCATTTTTTTTGTTCCGCTAATCAGATTTTTATGAAATTATTCTGGTAAACTATTGGATGGAGTGTTCCTTTATGGGTTGAGAAAATGTTACTATGTCTTAAGCTAAATAAACTATTTCATTGATTGCATTTACCGTAATCCAGTGTGCTGCTGAATATTCTTAGCTCAGTTTAGGCTCCTTTTTGTTCTGTTTGCCAGATTTTATTTAGTTTTGTTTGCAACTTTTTATGCGTCCATCTTGGCCAGGTTTCTTTCACTAAGGAGGTTTCTGATCTCAGAGGGACCTACCTGGCTATATAAAAAAACAGGTTCACTATTCTTTTGATCCTTTAAGTCCTGTTCATGCCCTCCCCAACCTGTAATACTTATACATCTTCTCTTTTCCTCCTGCTTTTCCTCCCAACCTTCCTATTCTCAGTGGCTTTAGAGAGTGTGTGCCTGTGTGAGAGAGAGAGCGAGAGAGAAAGAGTGTCTAGGAGACCGGAATCCTTGCAGCTGATTATCAGCACTAATGATTAAACACACCGTACAAACACTGTGCGTGTGTATGTGTGTGTGTTTCAGTGTTGTCGATCGATCTGGCAAAAAGTCACAAGACTTAATCAGTCTACTTTACACAAGCCTGTAGTGTACTACAACTTTTTGTGTTTCAAACCTGCCGCTGTGTCTGAGTCCAGTGACCTTTCAAAGAAGGCAGATGAAATTCCTCTCATATCTTATTTTAATGAGCCTTCTTTTTTTTCTGTCACCCTCCCTCCTCTTTACTTCTCCTCCTCTCTCCTGTCTGTAGCAATGCAGTGAGAAAAGGGTAAATGTCTTGTGATGACATGTGCGTCCCAGGTCAACATCTGCCATTTTGTTTGATGGTGTGGATAGAAACTGAGAGTCAGGCCGCCTTAGGCAGAGGCAACATGTCGTAAGAACTATCTTTGCATACACACTTACTGAAAATTCACATCAGAGAGTCCATCCATTCAATCCATGGGTGCATTGACACACATACTATACACATACATGTAAATAACTATTATTTGTGTTTAAAAATCATGATAAGCAAACCTCAGTTTATTTAAGCAATGTATTTTCTTAGGTGTGTCCTGGGTTTTTGTGTGTCACAGGCAAATATATTGAGTACAAAATGCTGACTATAAGGACCTTCAGTCCCAAAAAACTGACATCAGCACTGGCCTTAAAAATACAATATTACCTTACGCTTTCTTCACGGGTAATTCATGTTACAGTATTAACTTTCTGTCTTGCCATTTTTCTTTACAGAGAACTAACGACTCTTACCTCTCTGTAGATGAAGTTTGCTGGTGTTAACGACCCTGTCTGTTATCAGACCAATGGATGTACCGCCTTGGGCACTGAATCACTTAATCATAAGGGGACAAAAAAGGGAGCAGACAGGGAGAGATGAAGTGAAGGGAAAGCTGGGGGGCCGTTGGGGGGTTAGGCAACCACGACGATCACCTCGAATCGGACAATGATTCTACTCCAGTGACATCACATAGAAATAGGAAGAAGAGAAAGGGAAATGATTAGAGGGGGGGGGGGAGGATAGGGAGAGGAGTCTTGGAGAAAGAGGCAGCTGACAGACCCTTAATTAGCTGTGGTAATGAGTTAGAGAGTGGGGAGGGAGAAAGGAGGGAGAGGGTGAGGAAGAGGAAACATCAGGATCTTCAACACCTTAATGCATCTGCAAGGCTTCTTTATTCAAGCAGGCCAAATGCTCCCACATGTTACTGTTACTACGCCTATCAAGCTTTCCATTAACACACATGCAGTTTATGATGATAAAATGTAGGCTATATATATTTTTTTTTTTATATAAATAATGAAACAAATTTTGTATGGTTTGGTTCTTGATTTCAGACAAAAGCAGGCTTCTCATTTTTAGTAAACAGCCGTTGATTTTCTGGACTGACATGACACCTGTTGCTGGCAGATTTTATCAGCTGCAGCTTCCTAGATAGCAAGTTAAGCTAATGTTAGCGCCATTAGTTGGGTAAAAAAAGATGTCTCTGGCTGACTTTTTAATATTTCCAGCTGACTTGTCTTAAAACGAGAATCCTGTAATCTTTGTTTAAAATATGCACATGACGGCTCCATACATGATGTGATGATAACACACTGAGGCCAAAGCTAACATGTCCTAAAGCAAAATAGGTCGCTGTCCTCAACAGTTGATGATCTATTTAGAAGACATGGAAATAAAGAATTGCAGAGTAGAGATAGTAGATAGATAGATTTAAAATTAAGAGCAAATGCTTTTAGGATGTGGACTAATGTGTTTGGCAAACGTACGTTGTCTTGGGTAACACTGGCTGTGGTTGCTAAAGTGTAAAATTCAACAGATCCATTACAATTAGCCTAAAAATGCAACCACTGCATGTGTTAGTTGTGAAAGGAGCTTGTGACTTGCCATGAACATAACCTGTAAGTCCACAAACTAATGTAACTCAGTTAATCAATGATGTGCACCCTGAACTGTAGGCAGTAAGCTAGTTAGCCAGGCATGCTAATGATTGCAGCTCACATTAGAGCAGATAAACACACTACTGAATCCATTACTTATACTTTTGTGCTCATGTTTTTGGAAAGGCTAAAATAAAAATACAAAGCCTTCCATGCCTAGCTACAATTGCTAAGCTATTATTAAGGATATGTTTAACGAATGGTTAGTTGTAGAAGGTTCTGTCATTCAGGTCACTGGAATGATATCATAATATCAATATTTTTAATACAATGCAGGATTACAGCAGCATGAACACTATAGTATGCAACAGGTTGTCATTGTTTATATAGTGCAATATTACTCTGTTGTCAATATTATTATAAAGACATGATGTATGATATACTGTCACCATTATAGTTTGAATAATAACACACACACACACACACACACACACCTGTTCACTCACTGTTCACGCATGTTTTCATCTCCCTGGCCTTTCAATTTCCAGGGTGCCCCCAACCTGCACACACATGTCACTCTCTCTCTCACACACAAACACACACACACACACACCTGATTCAAACACTTGTGAGCATACACAGACACGTGCACAGATACACACATACCTGTCGCAGGAGAACACATGCATTTCACTGCCATGGCTACCGTGAAGCTGAACCAGTTTCCATGGTGACAGAGATGGGGTTGGTTGCGGGCTGCCAATACACAGGACACACCCATTTTTCACTAATATAGAGGTGGAGTGGTGGTGATGGTGGTGGGGGATGGGGGGGAGAAATGGGAAGCAAGACAGAAAGATACAGACAGAGGAATGAAGTGGTGAAAGAGTTGAAGAGTGGCATATGGAGAGACGATGAGGAATGAACAGAGAGGGATAAAGAGATTAGAGCGATGGAGGGATGAAAGGGGAAAGCACGGAGGGTTTGAAATAAGGTATAACAGAATAGGTAAGGAAACAAATGATGTCAGAGAAATAGAATACGATATGATGGAGTGGTAAACTTTAAAGGATTGTATTTGTCATGAAAGTGTGTGTAACAAAAAGTCATTGGGCCTCCCACAGTGGTGGAAAAATACTCAAATCTCTTATTTAGGTAAAAGGAAAATCATGTAATAATACATTGCATGAAAGCTCCATGTGACCATGATGTTTGAATGGTCATTTGGTGTCTCTATGGCACATTTATCCAAATGTAAGGTCATGTTTACTGTTAAAATGAAAGGTTGCAGATGTTCTCACATCTGCATAAAGAACGCTCCTTATCACTAAAATGTGCTTTGAAAATTGCCATGTCACCATTACATTTAGCAGACACTTTTATCCAAAGCGACTTACAAATCAGGAGCAACTGGGGGTTCAGTGTCTTGCTCAATGACTGCCCTTCCTCCTGCACCACAGCCGCACCATATACTTGGATTCTCCTGATGTGTCCATGATTTGCATTACAGTTGCATCCCATGTCCCAGCATATCTGCATCCAGTCTGCTTGTACATGCCTGTGCAGGATACATTTGAAGTTTACATGCAACTATTTGTGACACTGCTTTTTAGTTAGGAGGAAATGTCAAGTTTGAAAACTTGATATAACACAGTTAATGTGTCCTTATTAGCTTATAAGTGTGTTTGCTTGGTTAGCATGAACTAAAACGCCATCCATGCAGCTACATTGGATTGTGCTCACCTGATAATAGTCTAGCTAACCTGTTGATATTGCTAGTTGGTCAGTCTATTGAAGTATATTGAATATACAGTATATAACTTTTTATATCATTTTAGAAAATCCAGCTACCTGCACCTCTATTTCAGTAGTTTAATCTGTACAAAAACCCAAGTGTAAAAATGACAAATTTACATTTTGCAGGAGTTTATGTGAACTTTTTCTTTCTTCTCATCTAACTCTTACCAAGAAAGCAAACAAGCATATTTCTAAGTGTAACCTTTCCTGCATGTTTCCTTTTCTTATGTTTTGTGACCAATTGCACTGAAATAAATACTTTTCCATCCCGTATGCAATTCACAAGAAGTAGTAAGGGTTTCTATTCCTGTAGATCTAAATCTTTTACAGCAGACAGAAGGTGATGTATGTTACGAAGGCCCTAAAATAACTTCTGGGGTAAATTTAGGCACAGCCCGCCTCTGGCAAAGTAGAATAGAACACAGTATATGAATGAGAGCTTAGCTCTTGGATGAGCTGCGAGTCTGCATTTACTATGACAAAGGTAACAGGTGGTGGTCATTTGTGGTTTGTTTGTGTGTGGAGAGAGAGTGAATGAGAGCGAGGGAGAGGCCAAGGTGACGGGGATTTTCACTTCAAAGGCAGGCAAGAGCGCAGCACAGATTAAAGCACACCAGGAATCAAAGAGCCTCAGGTGGTAGGCAACACACAGGTGTCCCCCTGTTTGTGTGCATGTATGTGTGTTCTAGAAGAGAGAGCCTGTCTATTTTTACCACTTATCTCTTCCAACACCTTTCTTGGTTCTTGCTCTCTTTGGTCCGCCCATGCGATGCAGGTTCTTTCAACATGGAAGTGTTGTTGTCGTGGGTGAAGGAATAAAAACCTCCCACAGACGAGAGCTGCTCTGTCTGCGTTTGACCTCGTCCACAGAAGACACAACATTTGAGGAGCCTTTTGTAGTGTGCAGCATCCTGTGAAAGTCCTGCATTCAAAAATCCAGTACAGAAGTATTATCAGCAAAATATACGCATTATAGGCTACTTTTTGCAAATAGTGCACATACTCATTATACAGATCAGCCTTAATTATTAATGTTGCTTTAAGTACAGTACTGGAGTACATGGATTTAGTTACTTTGCATCATTTCACTACTGCTACTTTAACTAGAGCCTCTACAACAACTACCTCCTACCTATACCACTACTAATGCAGTGTTAACCACAGGACAAGTCAAGTCAACCTAATTGTCAATTTCTCTACGTGTAGTAAATAATGTAAAATCCAAACAACATTTATCTCAATCCCATTGTGTACTAAAAACTATAAAGATAACAACTAAGAATTCTAGGAATTAAACAATAAATATATAAATATCTAAAACAGAAAACTAAAATCTAATATCTAAACAATAAGATAGGATATAAACAGACAACAACATAATACTAGACAAAACACTCGAACATTCTGTTTTTAATTAACTGTCTGATTTCCTCAAACAGAACAACCTGCTCGACCCCAACCAATTAGGCTTCAAGTTCGGTAACTCCACAGAAACTGCCCCTGATGGCCTCCAGTGCCATCTGCCAGAGCTGCAGGGAGATCATCTGTCCCTGTCGTCATCCTGCTAGACCTGTCTGCAGCATTTGACACAGTCAACCATCAGATCCTCCTCACAACTCTCCGGGACCTGGGCACCAACCTACATCCAGACCATCCTCCAGCCTTACACCCCCGCCCGCCAACTACGGTCCGCCTCACAGAACCGCCTGGCGGTTCGCTTTCTCTCTCTCTCCACTCTCATTCAAGACTTTTCTTCTGTCTGGCCCCCAGTGGTGGAATCAGCTCCCCACATCCATCAAGAGAAACAACCTGTCTGGCCACTTTCAAGAAAAGACTAAAAAACTAATTTGTTCTGGGAATACAACTGCACTTAAATGACACATCTTTCCTAGAAAGTATAGCATATTGGAATTGTATTTTAGTTTGAATGTATTGTACTTGCTAATGTACAAATATAATCTGTTCTTAGATTTAATGCTCTTTTCGATTCTGCCATTGGCAGCGATGTACTTACTTATAGCACTTGTGATTCATCACCAGCCCTTACAAGTTTGATGAGACATCTTGTTGTTTTCGATCCTGGTTCTATGCACTTTATGTAAAGCTCTTATTTGAAAGTCGCTTTGGAAAAAAGCATCCGCTAAATGCCTAAATGTAATGTAATGCTAGCAATGGTACTGCTGACAGATCAATCGATATGCAATTTGTTATGGGGAAGGTGACGGATGCGCTGGCATCCCGGTGCTAGAGTGCTAGAGTCCCCAGCTAGCGCTAGCTGCTGCAATTGCTGAAGGTGTGTGGCATGGGGTTCTGGCATTCTGGTGCCAAATTCCCTGGCTAAAGCTAGCTGCTGTGGTTGGAATTGCGTAGTCAAGGGCCAAAACAGGAGAGTGGGAATTGTTGGGTCTCTGTAAATATTAGGAGCACAATCTAGACCTGCTAACTTTACTCAGATTCAGTGCTATATTAATTAAACTCAATTGAATTGAACTGAAAATACAGGAAATAAAGGCAGCAATACAAGAAAAGTAAAAGGAAGTAAATTGTCTAAAGTCACAAAGTAAAATATGAAATTCTTGTTTAGTTTGTTTTCATCACTTGTTTTTGCTTACTGTTTACTGTTTTTTTTAGGTTGTTCTTCATTTTAGATATCTTTTTGGCACTATAGTGACTCCATATTGACAATGATGGAATTTTATTTACAGTACATTTATGTATCTCATTGACTCAACGTTAACAAAGGTAAACAAGTCACATTTGAATCACTTACGTTCCTTTTTATCCCTATTATTTCTTATGTTCCTTGTGAAAGTGACATTCCAATTGTTTTTTGTAGACAATAGAGTTATAGAGTTATTCAAACTTGGGACAAGCTACTATTGCCCTCAATGTAATAAACAACAATTTTGAGACCGTTCTTTTTTATTTAAATGTTGAGATAATAAGAAGTTTGTTTTTCTCTATCTTTTTCCTTTAAATATCTGCTAAGACGCCCAAGCCCAAAAATAAAACGAGTTCTTTTAACAGTACATACCATATAATCACTGAAAGATGAGGCTCTAGGTGAGGTGGGGTGCAAATGTGACTTAAATGCTTTTTACAGTAAATTGTGACTCAGTGTGCTGATGTAAATTACATTGCATCAATACGGTGGCCCTGAAGTGCAGAACACAAACGCAAATCGGAAAACACAACACATTAACCAAAACACCACACATCAACAGAAAACACAACACATCAACGAAAACACAACACATTAACAGAAACACAACACATTAACAGAAAACACAACACATTAACAAAAACACAACACATTAAAAGAAAATGGAAATGGTAGGTACTCCTACCGGAAGACGTGGGTGCCTATTAACAAGGATATATACCTAGCTGGTCTCGTACAC